>JBBJLS010000023.1:6758103-6769848 GCA_037577275.1 Bryconaethiops microstoma
TGTGTGTGTGTGGGGGGTGTGTGTGGAGAGTGTGAGAGTGGGTGTGTGTGGAGAAAGGGAGTGTGTGTGTGTGTGGAGTGTGAGCGTAGGTGTGTGTGTGTGTGTGTGTGTGTTGGTCTATCCTAGACTACATAGAGATCTAAGTGCTGTTTGTTTTGAGCATAGAAGCATCTCTTTATGTGTGGAAATAAAATGCATCAAGCTGCCAGACACCCACACAGCAGCACAGCAACAGTAGCCATAACTTTCCACTCTGATCACATGCTGCAGTCTCACATTGCTCCCAGCCTACAGAAGTTAAAGATGTTTAGGCTGAGCTGAAATTCATTCATAAATAGACTAGCCTTTTCTAAATTTCACTGACATGTCATCTGAATGGCAGTGTCTTAAAGCTAAAGGTCATGTGTTTATTTTATTACTTTTAAGTGTTTTTAAAAACATTTAATTTGCATTTCAACTTTCCCTAGTTTGCTCTGAAACAAGGAAAAAGTTCAGCCGGACACTGCCGTGCTAATAAAATGTGTTTACAACAGTGTTGGAAAATTCTCATTAAAAAAGGATTCTTTGGAGCGAAAAACAAAAAACAGTTAATATATCAAACAACAACCAAAAAAGTATCTTCAGAACAGTAATGTTACAGGAGAAGGCTAAAACATTCTTAACTTATTGTAAGTTAATGTAAATGTAAGTTAAATGCTTTGAAGCATTTCTATTGGTCCATTCATAGTTATCGACATCTTCTGTGGTTACACTGTGTAAAAAAGGGGAAATAAAAAATTGGAGCTACATGGACAGCAACAATTTATAGAAATGTGATTAAATAGTTAATGCATTTGAGAGGTGTGAGTGAGAATTAACAGTTTTAATGAACTTTCATAGAATGCAAGCCTCCATGCTAATTAAAGTCTTTCCTATATTTCTAGTTCCAAGCCCAAACCATTTTGGAACATTTGTTTTAAGAACATGTGCAATACTGTTACAGTTGGAGCAAAATTATTCTGCAAATTTACACTCTTGAATCTGTGAAATTGGGTAATCTGTTTAAACATTATTGCAACACTTAAATACTCTCATTGTTAGCTGCAAATAATTTTCCTTGCAAGGCATGACAGTGATCAGATCAAGTGGGACTGAAACAAACTGTTTAAACTGGAAGGCTTCAAAGCCATAATTTTCTACACTCATTTCTATGGCATGGTTTGGATTTTGCCTGGCATTTCCTCCTGGATTGAGTTACTTTATACAATTACAAATGATTTGCTGAGTATCTGGATGGTCTGTTGTGTGCTCCTATGAGTCCGGCCTCTGAAGAGACAGTGTGGAGACTTGTGATATGATATAACCTTTTCTATTATGCAATTTATTAGTGTTTTACTACCTGGAAGAGAAATGCTTGCAGATGATTACACAACAAAAGAACAGATTCAGTTAGTCTTAAATATCGAATTAAGGCATAAAATGCACTTAGTGTCAAGTATGTTTCAGCGAGATGATGCAACGTGCCATGGTTGTCATTTGAATACCTGCTTGTTTGTGTGTTTTCTCCTAATCTCATTGGGATTCTAAGAATGACATCTAAAGTTCTTGTGTAACTGCCACCAGAGTTGGAGCAAAACAACGCAACAACCATGCAACTGTCCACGTGTCCACAACCTGAATGGCAGGACGGCCCTAAAAATAGAGCAGCTGACAGACACTGGCATGCGCGCGAGGTCACGTTGGATTAGACTTCCAAGCAACATATGCAACAGAAGCAGGGGGACTCCTGATAACATCTTACCCCTGAGAGGGTGGAAAGCGTTTAGTCAAGTCCTCCCGTGCTTGGCTGAGGTCTCCAATTAAGTCTGGCGTAGGGCCGTACGAAGGGGTGGAGTGCGGTTGAGAGTGAGCGCATGGATGAATGCAGGGCTGGTCAGCAGGGGTGCGTAAGGACAGATTGGAGCAGCAGGGCCACTGCAGAGAACGAGAGCCAGATGCGGAGAGAGCGGGCAAGGCAAGTCGCATGTGAGCAGAGGGCTATAGGTCACTCGCTAGACCATGAACAACTTCGGCACTGCGCTTTTTACGCACCGTGCGCGAGCGCAGACTCGTCTCACGCCGAGCCTTGGAGTTCAAATGCGTAAAAAAATTCTACCCCCGCACGTGCAATAACCGAAACAAGCCGAAAGGTGTTGTGGAGGGCGGGGTGGGTGGGTGTGAGATAAAACGCAAGAACTTACTGTGGTATGGAGATGCCTGGTTTGTCAAGATGAGTTCTGTTACCGGCAATGCGGCTAACTTGGGGACTAACGGCTCTTGGGAGCCTCACAGAGAACTGCCCCCGCCCGCGCCGCCAAACATCTCCAACTTGACGGCAGGGAACTGGACGGCCAACGCGCCCTTTAGCCTGGCGAGGGCAGTGCCTCTGGCAGTGGTATTGGGCGCGTTTATCGTGTTCGCGATCGTGGGCAACATCCTAGTCATTCTGTCCGTGGTGTGCAACAGGCACTTGCGCATTCCCACCAATTACTTCATCATAAACCTGGCCATTGCTGATCTGCTGCTGGGCACCACCGTGCTGCCCGTGTCCGCTACGCTCGAGATACTCAACTACTGGGTGTTTGGCAGGATCTTCTGCGACATCTGGGCTGCGGTGGACGTCTTATGCTGCACGGCTTCCATCATGAGCCTTTGCGTGATCTCCATCGACCGCTACATCGGCGTGCGGTACCCTTTGCAGTATCCCAGCATCGTGACGGAGAAACGCGCGCTTCTCGCCATGCTGGGCGTTTGGGTCCTCGCCATCGTCATCTCCATCGGACCCCTGCTTGGATGGAAAGAGCCTCCGTCTGATGATGACACCATCTGCCCGATAACAGAAGAGCCCTTTTACGCGCTCTTTTCCTCTTTAGGCTCCTTCTACATCCCCTTAGCGGTCATCCTGGCCATGTACTGCCGCGTCTATGTCGTGGCCAAACGGACCACCAGAAACCTGGAAGCAGGGGTGATGAAGGAGCGTATGGACTCCAGCGAGCTCACCCTCAGGATCCACTGTAAGGGAGCTCAGGGCCAGGAGGAGTGCGGAGGAGCGGGCAAAGGAACCAACAGGAGCTCACTCACCGTCAAGCTTCTCAAGTTCTCCAGAGAGAAGAAAGCAGCTAAAACTCTAGGGGTGGTGGTGGGCATGTTCATCCTCTGCTGGCTGCCCTTCTTCCTCGCGCTGCCCATCGGTAGGTCCTGCTAGTGAACCCACAAAGAGTGGCTCGAGTCTCTTACCTTTATTATCTCAAATTGTCAAATGTTTTCTGTTACTCTCTTATGTTTTTGTTTAACTACTTTATTTGTTTAACTACTTTATTTGTTTAACTACTTTCCCCCCTAATCTCTTATACTGAGTTTTTCTCCTCTTACCATTTTACCATTTTTTTTTCTGTGCTACTTTACCCTCAGCTCTTTTACTGTTTAAGTCACTCTTTTACTCTTCATGACTTCTGTAGCACATAAACTTTCTGACAACTTTTCCTGGCATTTATAAGACATGATTTTATAATACAGAAGGGATTTATAAGACATGATTTGTAAAACATACTTTTCAGGTTTACTGTTTCAGAAGGACATAGCAGACAACTCATGTATTAGATTCATTTATTTAGTTATAGGTAGTTTTATTGGCCTTTTAAATGGACATTGTACTAAATTGAAGTAGCATCTTGATTCATTAAGGAAATGTTTACATCCTTACAGTTGCATGACTTCTGACTTTTCTTTCACAGGTGTTGTTTAGGTGTACCTAGCCTGCAGTAACATGGTTGAATAGTGGATGTTGATTTAAGTTTAACTTAAATTTGAAGATAATCAGCTAAATGCTGTAAATGTAAATGTAAATGCATAGCTAATTAATACTAGTGTTCATACTGGATGGAATATATGTGCTTAAATGTGTCTTCTTTTCAGGGTGTTCTACTTAAAGCTAAAGATAATTTAAATAATTTATATTTCCTATATTTAGCATGCATTATGTTTTTTTAATGTATCACCACCACCATAAAACTTTGTGTAACAAAAACTTTGTGTAAGAAGAAAATGTTTCTTAACATCTGTTGATGTTTGAAGTTACAAGTGGAACGTTTGCTTTTCAGGTATTTATTGGTCCTGTCATCATTCACTGTTTTCCAGTATATAAAGAGTAGTTGACAAGAAGAAACAAAATTGACAGAGACTGTGTAGGACTTGATGTATGGATCAGTTTTCCATGTTTTGGTAATGGTGAATTCCACATCTGCATGGCTGTCTGCCTCATTTAATATGTTCAGTATTGACAAGTTTGTTGTAGTATCGGTCAAGTGGAATCCAGTGGGTCCTTGAAGCTTGTTGAGGTCTCCTAGAGGAATGCAGAGGAAATGCCAATGTCTTCTAAGGGATCTCTAATTCCCAGGCTTGCTCCATGTCTAAGCTGCTAGGAGAGTGCTGAGGTGTGGGAATAAAGATGCGGTAGCATTCCCACCACATACATTCCCCCCTAAAAAGATCAGGAATGAAGCATTTCTTCTATAGTCACTGTAATACTGAAATGCTGTCCTATAGCTGGCCAGTGTATAATATGGATCAGTTTTGTTTGTTCTGTAAAATGTGTCTGACCTTTGGGAAGTTAATTTTCCTTCTGTCAGTGCCCTTTGTCTTTATATGCCACAATAATATGATTTAACCCAAGACTAAATGTGAATGTTTGTTGGACAGAAATTGTCAAATGATTATGCATGTTGTGCTTCAGAAGGTTTAAAGGCAGTGGATTTTATTGGTTTACCCTGTCACAGGCCAGCCCATCCATGTTAGCACACTGCTTGATGTTCAAGAAAATAAAACTCTTTTAAAATCATAAAAAAATCAGTAGTAATATTTACACTGGGCCACATAAAGATAAGTAAGCCATGCTCGATAGCAGCACCCCTGAGGTAAAGGTAGCATATGTATTCACTGTATGACCTCTGATAACACAAAAGCTCACTTTTTGTAAGACTTTGTAATGGCTTTCAGGTGACCTTCAAGTAATTTATGCACAAATTATTGAAAGATCGTAGTGTTTAATAAAAGTTAGGTTACCACAATTCATCCCCATCCATTCAAGTGCTTTCCAACTGTTACACATGATAGGTTGCATGTGGACCTCACTTAAAAGTAAATTGACCTCCATTACACTTATTATTGGCAAAACTGACCTGTAAGTTCTTTATGGGATTGCATCTGGCCCAGAATCCTCTGCTGCCTGGGACATCTTCTTTTAAACTGTGATAAAAAAAAAACCAAAACCTAGCAGTGTGTTTATTCACATCGTGCTCACTTGTGTCAGACCATATATTCCTAAATGGCTTAGCACCATCACACTTGGCACAACCATGTTGTTTCATACATCACTGAAAAACCTGTTTCATGTAGAATGTATCTATAATATCCATGTCCTATGTTGCATGTGGTGATTCTTACTTAAGCAGCGTGATTCTGAGAAGCATTCTAATAGTTGCATTTATGCACGTTTGCATGTTCATTCGTAACCATCTTCTGATTAATATTACTGAAGGATATCCTTGTTTTCTTTCCTTGGTTTTTGAGGCTTTGTGGTATCCTGCAATATATTACAATGTACAGAAATATGTCACTCAGCTAAGAACAGTAGTATCAGTAGTAGCAAGTCCTGAATTTATCCTTTTTCCATTTTTATAGATAGCAGTATGTTATACAGAGTCAGATATGTGTACATTGTATAGACAAAGCGATATTTAGTTACCCTGTCACTTTACAGTATACACTGGTCAGTCCCTCTGGTAGAGAGGATGATAGTTAAATGACCTCATTACTGATGTTTGGGGTTTGAAATGGTGTTAATAGCATGTGATTTTGAATCTTGACGTTGATTTAGAGTTTTATATAATGAAACATTGCACTTGAATTCTGGGGAGAGTTCAAGGGCCTTTCACCATGCACCTATTGAAGTATGGTAATGAGGCTGCTTTTAATTCAGTTTTGCTTTGACAGTCACTGTTTTAGGCCAGCAGAGATCACCTCTGAGCTCATTTATCTGTCTATGCTCTTTAAGTACCAAGCTCCATTGTGATTAATAAAAAATAATTCACACTGACTGAAAAGACAAATATTACAGAAAGTTGTGTGTTATGCGCTAATGATTAGGTCATGTGAAATTTTTTGCACTGTCTGTTATTTTTACTCCTGTACTTTTTAAGTTCCTCTGCCGTTTTACAGTATTATACAGTAATAACTCCAGAATTCAGCAAGAAGGGAAAAGGCCATAGAAGGGCACGAGATGCTCAGCATGCTGTAGATAGAAGATCTGTATCAAAGTGATGAATTCCTGTGGGATGAGGGAGTGAATGTAAAAGCAGAGATGGGCAATAGGGAAAAGTTTGGATATGCTTGATGGATTTTCATGACCTTTTCTATTACATCTTTAGTTTCCAAGAAGACTGAACCTGAGAGATTTTCTCAGTTTTGAAAGGCTTCTTGGTCTTTAAAACATCCACCACTTTCCCTTGTGTGTGGCTTTTAATAGAGTGTGACAAATTGTAAAAGCAACACAGACTTTAGTCTTGAGACAAACGGATTAAATACAGTTATTAAAGAAGGGCATGAATATATTTAAAATAAAGTTGACTACACCTATTTTACGTGAGAAAAATACAGTACATTGTTGTCATAGAGCTTTTTAAATTTAATACACCGGTATTTCATGCATTTAACGAACCTATTTACATGCAGTAGACTACTTTACACTAGCTAGTTTGTATGAGCAAACATTTGTATGAGCGTCTTGCGCTAAAATTACTAATTTGCCATATTTAAAGACTGTTTCTATTTCTAATAATCAGAAAGATTTCTTCAGTATGTCAGAGGAAGAGAATACAGTTCAAAACATTCATTACATTGATAAACTTATTTTGCACTGTTGGTCTTCATTTTTTGAAGCAATTACAGTTTTGTCCTTTTCCATGCTTTTACAGAAGCAAATTTCAGGCCAGGGTTAATATTAGTGGTGAAGTGATGCTCCTGATCTGCTATGTGTGTACAGTATTTGATGAGAAATTAATGCTTTAAACATCACCCTCTTTGCTTTGGAAACATCTCAAAACAAGACCTTTCTTATTCTAAACAGATTAGAATAAAATGTGCAATGAAAAAAGCATTTACAAGTATAACTGTGGTGCTTCTTTTTCATTTTTTTGCTAAAAAGGAAAGAAAGAAAGAAGGAAAACCAGAAAACTAGAGGTACACATGAATGCCTAGTGCAATGATGGACTGCAAGAGAGAAATGTTTCATTAGCTTAGGTCTGCCACCTATTGGTAGAGAAGAGAAAGAATATAGGCAGACTTACTTGATCAAAATTTACAAAATGCGGGATTTCACTGAATTCACTTGTGTTTTTCAGGTGCTTTTAATGCCAAATTGCGCCCTCCAGAGACATTCTTCAAGGTGATCTTCTGGTTGGGCTACTTCAACAGCTGCCTGAACCCGATCATCTACCCATGTTACAGCCGTGAGTTCAAGCAGGCCTTTATCCGGATCCTGCGGTGCCAGTGCCAGCAGCGAAGGAGGCAGAGTTGGAGGTCGTACAACTATCGATCACACATGGGGACCAACCATTCCTACATGGACAACAGCTCTGTTTGCATGAATGGCAGTCAGCAAACACTTTCCTCTGTGCAGCCTAGCCCACGCCTCTTTAGTAAAGGCAGTGGATCCCACAGTGCAACGGGCCATTTACCAGGATGGAGTGCTTGCGCCTCTTCATCCAGTTCTCTGTCTAAGGGACCCTTCACCACACAGATTAGCGTCAGCCCTCTGCCTGTGTGCCACACCTTTACCAAGTCCAGTAAGACGACCTTTACGCCAGGGCTTTTCCATGGTGGGCCCCTGGCCAAAGGGGCACTGCATGTCAACATACGAAATGGTAAAGAGTTGGAACAAGTATCAAATAAGGGGCCCACCCCTGAAACTAAGATGTAGCTGGATCCACAATGTCCCACTGGCATCCCTGCCAGTGCTTGCTGCTTGTTTCTGTTTTTTCTATTGTTTTGTACTGAGCTGACATTCTTGATGTGTTATAGCTTTTCTTATAACACATGCATGCATACACAAAGTAGCTACTGATAACAAACAGACAAACTAAAGTAATGAATGTGCCAAAAATCTAATTTACCCACAACAAGTTAATCAGACAAGACATGACTGGTTTCTGTTCGCTTATTTAACACTAAAGCTACTGGGTGTGTGAGCTAACACTATAAACCGTTGCTGTAAATTTGCAATAAATTGAGATACAATAACATACTGATTTCTTCAATTGCAGTATGTTGTTGTGTTATAAATTCTAGGAGCTGACATCCATACATAACATTGTACTCTATCATTTACAATAAATTTCTCCAAAAATAAACTATCCCAGAATTCTCTGAAATATCTAGAAAGGTAAAATGGGAGATACTTAGGACACTGTTTCAAATTCAACATCAACTCAAAGTGTGAAATATTTCACATAAGGAAATTATGCGTAAAATTTAAATGCATTAGAAATAACAGAAAAAGTGAAATAGTAAGCATTAAATATTTAAGTATGGCTTTCACGTTGTATATGTTTGTTTTTCAGTTCACTTATCCACTTCATATTTACACACATAACGTCTTTTGACTTTGTATGAATAGAGTATAAACAATAAATGAACCCGAATATAAAAGATATTTATTCATACCATGCATAAACAAAGATAAGCTTTAAAAATGAAAGCGAGGAAAAGTATATTAAAATATTAAAAATGTATGTTTTACAAGTTCTACACATGAATGCTGCAAACATAAAGGTAAACATATTCTTTTCCAAATTGCACGTGGTGTCAAATAAATTTTAAAAAGCCGTTCACATTGACTGGGAGGATTTTACACAACAACTAGCATTCATGGTGAATCTTCAGTTCTCAGGGATAACATTATTACACACCATTAGAATGAAAAGATCTATGAAACCATAGCAAATACCTTTAACATACAAGATAGTACAAATGATTCAGTAATATGCAAGTGGAAAGTTCATGGAGGTCCCTAAACAGATGCATTACACAAGATTTCTCTCAGGCTAATGATAAGGAAGGTAAAAGAGAAAGTGTCAGAGCACTTACACAAATTATACAAATAAACAATGAATTACACTGTAATCATCTTCGCTCCATAAAGCACAGAGATGTATGTCTAAAATCTGCATGTAAGCCCTGACACAAAACAGGCCTTTTTTGGGACTATATATTTTGGTCAGAAAAAACAAACATGAAATCCATTACTAATATTTCAGCACATTTAATATTTGAGCACATTTAGGGAGCATCATTACATTGGAGTTATTCTCTACAAACAGTACTGGGACACACCAACACGTCAATGGAGGAAGCACCTCATTAGCTAGGAAAGAAGATGCACACTTTAACTTACTGTAGATGTCTAACTGAAAACACCCAGAAGCATTTTTAAACATTTTTAAACATATTTTTTGTTTATGCTTGTATATTTTTTTGTAAATATTTACAAATACACCAAAAGATAATATGTGTATAGATTTAATATGCATACATGTGCTGGAAAAAAACAGTAGTTTTACATGTTTTTCATGTTTGTACGTTACCAAACCTCTACCATATTTTACATACCAAACTTGTTTTGGCTGATCGACAATGTCTGAGGAAAGGGGACAACAGTGTAAATTACTATATTGACTGACTTTCGCTTCATGCCACTAAGCACAGCACAGAGCAAAAAGGCTGTACTGGAGACTGTAATAGTGCATTGTGCATGGACAAAGGAACATCACTGACCTTGCATCAGCACCTCTCATTACTTAACATAGGTGCTGAGCAGTTTATTTTGGTGCGTCACACTCAACTGGCATCACTGAACCACATTACGATGTATGGTCCAGGGGAAAGGAGTCATTACACACACACACACAACACACACACACACAAAAAATTTACTCAGCCCTATTTATTATGAGTTATATTCCTCACTGTTGCTGTGGCAGTTGATTGAATAGAGTGACGAATTTGATAGAATTTGCTGAATTGTTGGTTTGCCTATGCAGGAAAAAATGCTAGAGGTGACTATTGTATGTACTATTAATGTATCACAAGTTTAAAATATAATCTATATAAGTGTTTTAGCATCTATTTTTTGGCCCTTCATAATACCTCCTCTTTATTCCATGTCTAGAGTAATGGGTTATAATACAATTTAGAGGTTGTGTTTAAGATGAGTATTTGAAAAGTCAATACATTTGCTTGATTAATGTTTTTTTAGGGGGATTTTTATTCCAGTGTAGGTGATTTGAACCCCGTTTTTGTAAATGATGTAAAGAACAAAGGAAAAATAAAACAAAGGTCTAGGCTTTTGGTTTGACAAAAAAACTCAAACCACACTTAATTTAATTATAACATCAGAGAATTCAAGCTTTAAGAGTTTATAAAAATACAGCCTGTACCCAGGTGGCTTGTTTTTTATCTGGTTTTAAGTGACCTTAATCGTAGAAAACCCCACTATTCACACACAGGCAATACAAGTGGTTCCTCATGAAGCTGCTTGAAGGAATGCTAAAAGTGCATAAAGTTGACATCAAGACAAATTGGGCTACTTGTTTATTAAATGTAAATCTTACATGGAATGCTACTTGAATGTTAAATATTTTAGCATTGTGTGGTCTCTGTATAATTCCACATGCATACGTTTCCAGTTCAATTCTAAAAATGGAAGAAATTATTACGAATTGGCTTTTAGAAGCGCCACATATGCTGAGATATTGTTTAGCTTTAACAACATTTTGAGGAACATTCCAAAAAGGAAATTATGTATATATATATATATATATATTTTTTTTTTTTTTTTTTATGTGTAGGTGCCCTGCAAAAAGACAAGCTGGCAGATCCATAAAGCAGAAAAGAATGCAAGTCAGCTAAACAAATCATGTCACTTTTCATTATAAAACCAAACACTTCAGAGACTTGAGATGATGGCGGAAAGCTTCCAGGACCCCATGCCTAGACGTGCTCTGTTTCCTCACCTGAGATACTCCAGCATCTGCTGCAGGGCTCAAGAGTGTGTACTATGTACTCTTAAATCCTCTCCTCTATGCGTTCTTTATCGACTTACGACTTTAACTACTTCCAATCATAGAACAGATTCTGATTTGGTCTCCCAGTGTATTATTACTATTGTTACAGTTAACCCCCACTTTAAGGTGGATCACCAGTCGCAGTTTCAGTCCAATGCAGATTTTTTCTGAGAACCGAACTTATAATTGTTTGCTGAAACCCCCGCACTAACTTAGGAAACTGCAGATTTACTCCACATTTTTTTTTACTTTCGTGAAGTCTGGGCCTTGTCCGCCATGCCCCCTTGTCCAAACATGAACAACCCAGCACTAGGACTAGGGGTGTGGCGCACGAGGCCTAGACGTCACAGCTTTTTTCATGGCAATATATACATTTCCATACATGTAGGTACTACATTATTAAGAAAAATAGAATTTACTAATTTTGTAACATAAATGTTAACATAAATTCATCCTCATTTCCATGTAAAAAATAACTATAAATGTTTTGGCACCGTAGAGAGAAACACAGAGAAAGTGCATCTTGGGATGGTGAAATACCACTGTACTCAGAGGCAGGAGGTTTGAAAGTAGCCAATCCGAGAACGCTATTTATTTCTCCTTGCTGCTG
>JBBJLS010000023.1:6774167-6802633 GCA_037577275.1 Bryconaethiops microstoma
TTTAAAATGAAATTAAAGTGTTTTGGGAGCATATTTGGAGGCATATTTAGGGTTTACACTATAAAAATAGGCATTTTAGGCATTTTTACCACATCGCAACGTGGTTTTTCACTATACGCGGGTGATTTTGGAACGAAACGCCCACGAAAGCGGGGGATTACTGTATAATGCACCGTGACATTGAATTAAAACATCGCCAGTTCGAATCCACTGTGCAAGCAGATCTCAGCTTTGTTTGCACAGTAGGTAGCATGTCAGTCTCATAATCTGTCGTGTGTTTAATCCTCACACGGGGCATTTACTGCTTTGGGGGGCAGCTGATGGTCTGTTAGGGAATTGCTCCTGCAACTGGAAGTTTGTGGATTCAATCCCAGGACTTTCGAAGACATCACTGCGTCGATGACTGCCCACTGCTCAACTTAGTGAATAAGTTAAATGCAGAGAAAGATTATCCCATTACTTGCAGTGGTGTATTCATGCATAACAACAAGCGCCACTTCATTAATGCTGTTTTGTATTGTTCTTGTTATTATAACAACAACAACAACAACAACAAGAACAATAATAATAATAATAATAATAATAATAATAATAAATTCACAAAATAGTGGTACCCCCATGAAGTCGCGGTTCAGAGTTTGCAGACTTTTTCTTAGAACCTAACTAATAATTGTTTGCGGAACCCTGCATATATCCTCTGCTCTTCTTGCTTTTTTGTAGTGATATATCATTTTTCATGCATTTTAGTACTAAATTATTAAGAAAAATATAATTTACTAATTTTGTAACATAGGTATTAACGTTAATTCAGCTAAATTTCCATGTAAAATATAACTATATTTTTTAGTACACACAGACCATATTCGACGCTTTCGTCTTGGTGAAATACCGCTGTACTCAGAGGCGGGAGGTTTGAAAGTAGCCAATCCGAGAACGCTATTTATTTCTCCATGCTGCCGATTGGCTTCCGCCCGGTGACGCATCTCTGCTTGACCCAGTCCAGCATTCCTGCTTCACAACAGTTTCCCGCGAGTTTAACTCTAACCTTTTTTAAGGGTAATGTAAATGTGGGAGCATATTTAGGGGCATGTTTAGGGTTTAGACTGTAAAAATTTATAGACATTTTTACCACATCACAATTCATTTTTAAAAATGTTTCTCATTTCTCTTGTCTTTTTTATTATTGTAATTGCGCAGTGGTAGAATATGGTACATTAATAGCTAACATTACTAAATGACTGATGTTAGACATAGTTTTCCTTTAATTACAAGCCCAACGTGATAAAAAATAATCCAATTGTGACTACATATCCCATAATTCTCCTGTTGCCCATGTGACGCGCGGGGGCATGGCTGGAAGGGAGACGCTGTTCTAGAAGGAGGGCAACACTAGCGATTTGGGCAAGTCACAGCGTTCTTATGAACAAGGTATGGGTTTAAAATGTACACTAATAACGTTTTTTCGGCTGCAGACTTCACGTAAATTATAATGCCAGTAATCTCTCTTGCTGACAAGTTAAACCAGGCTGAATCTGACAATAAACAAGCAATGCTAGCATCCCGGTAGTGCTAATAAATGTATATACGTGGCAGGCGAAATTGCCGTTGGATTTTAGAGTTTTACCCTCAATCCTGAAAAGTATGGCAACATCCCACGTTTGACCGTGTTATGCCCGTATCTTGTAAATATCCGTGTAATCTGTGCTCATTTTCAAAGTTAGTGAACCACGGCGTAACAGGCCTGCAAACTGTGAAGTTGCTTGTTAGATTAATGTTGAATTTTTTTAACAGAGAAACACCTTTATTAAGAAAGCTTGTCCTGCCATAAGTCGATTCGTAGGGGCGATCTGAACATGAAATGAGCCAAAAGTTTTTTACCTAAGTTAAATACGCATGTCGTTGTGATATAGTTGTTTCCCCCTCTATTAATGAAAGCCAGTACCTGTTTAGAGGGGACAAAGTGTCGAGAATGTAACGGTGGGAGTAGTAAATTATCTATAATCCTATATTAAAGTAAAAAATGTATCTAGTCAACGTATTGAAGAGCAACTGTGCTTTTTATAATGTTTAGAATAAGATACATGACCACAAAATGGTACAGATGCCATCTCTGGTACAACATAATAAAAATAAAGATGTTTTCTATCACTCTAGTACTATTCATATGAGGTAATTTAAGTTGCTCTGCCGTTGCGCTCTTGCAATGTGTTCATTGCGGAAATTAATATGTGATAACAATAAAAATACATACTATACTATATTTGAGAACATGTGATGGAGTAAATATAACTACCCACTATTCTGCTCTCATCTGCAGGTAAGTTTGATATCCAAGCCAACTAACGCTGTCTTCCTGTAAATGTTGTCCAGAGAGAAGTTACAACACAACTATTGATGGAAGGGGAATCCAAGGCACTCCTTACTGCCATGACGGACTCTTTGAAGGTGTCAGATTCAGGAAGACATTCAGACAGCCAGAGCACTACAGAGCCAGAGGAGGACAGCTTCTTTGACTGTGAGGAGACATTTCATGTAGAGCCCATGTCTCTGGCAGGACAGACCATCATGAATCACGCAGATGTGATGCGCAGTGCAGTGCCTGATCAGGGGGCAGATGAAGGACCGCACCAAGACTTACATACAGATGCTCTTAGATGTCCAGCTGACACGGATGCTTCAGAAACTGATAAAGGATCAGGGGAGATTTCTGAACCATGTGAATCCAGAGCTGCTAAAAGGAGGCACAGGTCACTGGAGGGAGATGCGCTGGAAGATGGAGTGCATGAGGATAATGAGAAATGGGAGAAGGTCATAGATGAAGAGGAAAACACAACAGACTCTTACTCTGAATTCAAAGAGGAAGCTATACGGAAACATGAATTTGATGATGACTACTTGCGAGAAGTGGAGAAAGACCTGACGGAGGAAGAAAAAGAAGTGAGCATCATGCCTTTGACATTCATTGGTTATTTTTTGTGTGAATGTAAATGTCAGTTCTCTCAATTTTTTTACTTTCCCTGCGGGGAACAGAAATACAGTCATGTTGCTGACAGCGAAGACAAGAACAAAATGTTTTAGTCTGCTGTCTAAAGTAGTGAGGTAGAGCTGATAGGTAACCCTCACCAAATTCTTGTTCAGGTTGTCTTAAAATTATTTTATTCTCTTTGTTTGTATTTTTATAGAGTAGAAGAGCAGAGAGTATGGCCATGAAGGAGAAGGGCAATATCCAGTTCAAGAGTGATGGTAAATGAATTGTCCCACTCTTCTGACATTTGTCTTCCTCACAACAAGCATCATGAATTATTTAAGTGGTTAAAGAATCAGTTTTCCAATATACACCTAGTAAGAAATGCTTTAATGCAATACAGAATCTGCTGCTGTTCTTATGGTCATGTACAGTTTATATTTGACACTCATCTAACATTAATGATTACAGATCATGGAGAAGCGGAGGAATCTTACACTGCTGCACTGAAAATCTGTCCTGTGTGTTTTAGCAAAGAGAGATCGATTCTTTTCTCTAACCGAGCTGCAGCACGTCTACACCTTGTAAGATGTCCACATCTTACAGACTGAGCTTTCGAGTGTATTTGACATAAAATGTGAAATCTTGTGTTTTTTGCTATGGGTGGGAATCTTTTACCTCTCTGTAATTTGAAATAATTACAGCAGTTAGTAATTCACTAAATTATCAAATCTTTGAATGCCTTGAATAAGAAATGTTTTAAATGATTGTTTTAAATACCAGGAAGTCTAGCTGGTTAGCATTCTCACTAATTACTAACTCACTAATTATTCAAATGCCATTACTTTGTTTAAGTAATAATACTACCTTAGAGAGTCGTTTCTTGCTTTGCTTGTTGATTTATCTGTAGGTCACATGCGAGCAGTGTCTAGCTTGGAAGGTGCTGAAGATATTGCTTTATAAGCCATTTATAAGATTTAAAAAAAATTAGCATTTCAAAATGGCTACAACCATACTTTTTATTTGTACATATACATTTGTATAAAATTCAGTTTATTGTTCAGTTCCATCATTTGACTGAAATCATCAGGACGTTTGTTTTAATATGCTTATCCTCCTTGTTGTCAGATTTGTAATCTTGTATTTTCTCTGTTAGGATAAGAAAGAAGACGCCATCAGTGACTGCTCTAGAGGTGAGATTATGTGTGCTGTTGATGTTGTGGGAAGTAAGCATTACCCATAATGCAGTTCCAACAAAACAAGAGTATTTTTCCTGAGACCAACTTTCATTCACTGGGGGTTTCAGCAATTCTGTGTCATAGATTTTGATTTCAAACATTTTGATTTAAAGTAATATTTAATATTTAATAAAACAGGCAACATGTCTTTTGTCCAGCCATAGAGCTAAATCCAAACTATGTGCGTGCCATTCTACGAAGAGCAGAGCTGTATGAAAAGGTGGACAAACTTGATGAAGCTTTGGAAGACTACAAGACTGTTCTGGAGAAAGACCACTCCATCCCTGCTGCAAGGGAAGCATGCATGGTAAGTGGTATCTGTTTTTATCTCAACACAGACTGCAGTTATTTGTGTATTAATCAAAATCATGTTCTTTCCTCTAACCAAATAACTAAGCCTGTGTTTAATATCTAAGAGTGCAACAATTCTTCGAAGATGTTTGGTATCACAATTCAAAAACCTGACACTGTAGACTGTGGAAATCTTAGAGAATGAGAATTTGGTTTACGATAATGCACCACCATTGTTTGAGAACCAAAGCTTGCAACCAACAAGCTTCAGTCACCAACCCAGTCCGTTCATGTCATACATCACACTCTTCCTCCCAGCTCTGGTGTCATTAGTAGACTATGCCACAACTAAATATATTCATAATGTTTCTTCAGTCAAATTGTATTCAAAATATTATGAGAAGATGGAATTGGCAACCCAGTATTGAGTTTGAAATTGAATTACACAATTATCAGTGTCTTTCATTTATAGAATCATGCAAGTGATACAAACACTACTACTTATTAAGCCAGAATGCTAATGATTTGCAGAAGTAATTTAAGTGCTCACATATACATGTTGAATGTTTTGTGAGTGTTTGGGCAAATTATCGGGTTGATGTTGGAAGTGATACAATTTGTTATCAAATCAAAGGAATTGCCCTGGCATTTTATTCAGGTGAAACTGGGTACTGTCACTATACATTAATCATGTAGACTGACATGGTTGCATGTTGCATCTTTATGTTCATTATTGTGAAAATTATTGAAAAGGGTATCTTTCTCTTTTAGCTAGAAGGTGTGATGTGAGACTGTAGCTCTACCTATGGCTACATAAGTGTGTAGTTTGCATTAGAAAACTTAATGAATGTGTTAATTAAAGCTGTTGTTTGTAGGCTACACAGACTGGAGAGAATACATCTGAACAATTTATTAGACTATGTGATGCACAGCGCTTATGGAATTAATGTGGCAACTGGCAAAACCGTGCACTGCTGATATGTTGACAGGTCTTGAATTAGCACATTCATTGATCGCCATGTTCTAGACCTATATTTAGAAACAAGTAGGTACTCATTAATGTGTCATGTAATAATGGCTTTTTAAGCCCAACAAGTTTAAAAAAATAAAAAGGTCCGTAATATCTTCTGCATTCTTCTTCCTGTCCCACAGAGATTACCACGGCAGATTGAGGACCGAAATGAGAAATTGAAAGAAGAAATGCTTGGTAAGAGGAGGGAGAGGGACTTTATAAATGTGTCAAAACATTATTTATGCTTATCTACTTTTATTTATATCCTAGATTTATATAAAAATATATATTTTTTCCGTTCCAGGAAAACTCAAGGAATTGGGTAACATGATTTTGCATCCATTTGGCCTCTCCACATCAAATTTCCAGGTCAACCAGGATTCCAACACAGGATCTTACTCGATTAACTTTGTTCAAAATCCCAATAACAAAAGCTGATAATAGGACATCAAACAGCTGAGAGACAGACTACAAATGTGAAAGGGTAACCTCTCATTTATCACTCGAGCACTGTGGAGTAATTCTTATGAGGTTTACTGAGTATTTATACTCATGTGTGAGGTGAACAGTGGGGCTGTATATTTTCTGCTTGGCTTGGACTACTTCCTCAAGCTGTTTTGATTGATTTTCACACAGTAAATGATGAAAAAACATTTTCAAATTCACTTCTGTTCGTAAGAAATATTGTATGTCACTGACTATAATAAAAAGATGTTAAAGTAAGTTATTGATTTATTTGTATTTTTCATTTGGAGATGGGAAAGATCCACGAAACGAGAGACTAATTTGGTGTGGAGCATTTTGGTGCATTTAGAGAAGTTGTTTAGTGTTTCTTGTTCAAGGTTGTCTCTTTGTACAC
Source organism: Bryconaethiops microstoma (assembly GCA_037577275.1). Taxonomy (NCBI): domain Eukaryota; kingdom Metazoa; phylum Chordata; class Actinopteri; order Characiformes; family Alestidae; genus Bryconaethiops; species Bryconaethiops microstoma. The sequence goes on from JBBJLS010000023.1 coordinate 6,780,533, forward strand.
TGGAAACCAAAAGTTATTTCAGATGTTTTGTGAAGCTCACCTTGGTTGCAATGAACTGCTCAAGATTGTGGCTTAAGATGTAGCAGGAAAATCCTTAAACATTAATAACAGGTCACAATACAAGGCAAAGAGCAGATGTTTATTGTTAATTTCATAATGAGATATACATATACAGTAATAACAAAAATTTTGCCCACAACCACCATTCTGATATGTTCAAAAGTTGTCTGATTGTATTGAAACGCATATGTACATCAGCCAGAGAAATGGGGGTTGGGGTAGGAAGAGTTTCAATCAAGTGTGTGTACCTGCAGCAGTCCCTTACTCCCTTTCTGCAGTGCTCAGGTCAGCTGTGCCATTAAAGCTCCCCCTCAGGTGTAGGAAGATGGGAGAACTTAAAACAAAGAATCTGATGAAGAACTGACAAGACTAACACTCTGGCTCACGCCATAAAAAGATATGAAAGGTAGGCATCGGCTGTCTATTGACATCCTCTAGGTCAATAGAAATGTTAAAAAACAATAGTAAAAACCTGGGCGAGAGAGGGTGGATACACATAAATAAGACATCAAAACTGATTCTAAAAATTATTTCTGTAAAGATGATCAACCTCAGCATTCCTTCCCAGTCACTTGTTTTGGGGTATTTTTAGCACCTGTGCCCATTTCTGGGCCTGCAGGGCCAGTGCTGGCATAGTTTGGGGATTTCCCTGCTCAAAATGACTGGGTTCAGAGCACCTGTTTTTTGCCAGGTTTAGTGAAGGTGAGGAGAGGAACTACCAATATTTGCTGTGGTTGGACACCCGTGATTTGAGCAAAATATTTTTGTGGTCACTGATTTTCCTCAGACTGTTGATCAGTTTTATTTGCTAGTAATTTTAAGTTGGTCACAATGCCTTTTCATAGCTTGTAGTTTGACAGTAATTTAACTTTTGTCTGAAAAACTTTACTTTTGTTTCAGAGTACTGTGGTTCGAAAAATGTATTTGGAAGTAACAGGACTTCTACTTCAATATGATAGAACCCCATGTCAGTACAAAAGGAGCACAGATAATGTTCTGCAGAAACACTGATAGTATTATTTATGACTTCTGCACAGTAATACTTAGTGCTATGTTGTAACGGAACTGTGACGCATAGCACATGCAATATAGATTGCACGTAATGTAGAATACTTTTCAATAATTTCGAAATTTTATTCTTATTTTCATTGTTAATTTTAATTTCAGACAGACATAAACATAATTTAAAACCTTGCAATACCTTCTGCCATGACCATACATATTTAATAATAGTCAAAACTCCTCTGGGTTATTCAGTATTGCAGGAGCCCTAGTTTAAACATGCTGGGATCATGAATACTCAAAAAAAATTATCAGCATATTAAATCTCGCAAGAAGTGGATGGAGTCCTTCATTCGTTATTATAAATATATTATTCTTAAATAAAAATTTCTCCATTACACTTGTTTCTCCTTGTGAGGATGGCTCCTCCCATCTCACTGGCTCTTGACCAATAGCAGTATCCTGGGCAACGGACCAATCAGAATCCTTTCAGCGTTGCAGCACTGAAAGAGAGCAAACAACAGCAGGTCAGACCTTTGTCTGAAAGGCAAGAACAGTAAGAATGGCAATGTTTTAAAAGAACCTCACCGAAACTGTACCAAGCAAAGTGTAACGAGAGCAAATCATTTTGTAGAATATATTCAATTGATCAAACGTATAAATATTTTGTGTATCATAGACATATAAATAAAACAAATTATTCAATCAAGCCTACAGGTTATATTGATATAACACCATTAAAGTAAAGTTGCCCCTTACAGTAATGCGTGAACACATCACAGCACACAGTGTGAACAATGTGAACTTCTTTCTCTGTATTTAACACATTCACCAAGAGAAGCAGGGGGCTGCCGGCAACAAAGGGTGCCCAGGGAGCACTGTGTGGGGATGGTACCTTGCTCGAGGGTACCTCAGTGGTGTCTCTAGCAGTCCAAAGATTCAAACCCATGACCGTCTGATCTCAGAGCGAACTCCTTAACCACTAGGCCACCAACTGCCAAAGCTTTATTATTGAAATTATTTTTAAATGTCTGTTTAGGCAGAATAGCCTGCCCTTATTAGAGGACAAACTGTTCAACTCAACTACTAAAAGGCTGAAACAAAGGCAGACTGCAACATACTGTCACTACATTACCACGGAGAACTGCTGCACCTAAAAATAAACCTGTTTCTCAAGTGAACATCTGTTTTGCTGGTTTCCCAAAGATTGTCACAAGCAAAATGTATGACAGAATTGTCTACAGACATCCTAACTTGTGGTCATTGCAAAATATTTCAGGTATTTAGGTGAACTCATTCACATGTGTGAATAATGGAAGTAAGCCACCAGAGAGCCATCATATCAAAAAAGGAACACACATTTAAGTTATATCTTCTTGAATCAAAACAGCAGCACACCAATGCTGAAAATAATTAAATAATGCACTTACAGGCTATTGTTTTTAACTGCAAACCAAAAGGCGACAAAGGCTTTTAAACATAAAATGTCCAGCAGGTGTATTCTACTGAAATGTAAGTAATGGCTGAAATATTTACGCTTATAAGAAATATTTCAGTAAAATAGATTAAATAAATTATATTTTTTTCAACATCTGAGCATAATTAGGTTCAGCCTGTGCTAACTTTGCTTATCTGTTTGCAGGTAAGAAAAGCACCTTTTCTGTACATCATTAATTTAGCTTCATGCTACCGCAAACACCATAAATTATCTTGGTTTTTTATTATAAAAACCAAGAGCCACATTATTCACTAATTATTAGTTTAATTCCTGGTAAAAACTGACATGATTCAACACTTTTGCCATGTTTCTCCACAAGGGAACAGGCTCCAGGTTTAAATGGTTACTGAAAAAGATGATTTTAAACTCAATTCACAAGACTGGCTAATTCTATTGCACTGATTTGCATTTGTAAACTCTGTAAGCTGTAGCAGGGTAAGATAAGAAAATAATGACAACTAGGTAAAATTCTTGAAGTTCACATTTTATTTATATACTCTGAAAACATCAGAAAACATGTACACAATATCTTCAATGTTTTTTTTTTCAATGGTTTTACAGCATTCTCTGACCTGCAAACAGATAGAAATAAAAGTAAAAAATAAAGGGGTTGAAATGAAACAAAGCCAACCACCAAAATAAATACCATGTTTGCTCTGCTTTTGACAAATGTCCATCAATCAGTGTGGTCTACCAAGCAAAGTCTTTATTTTCTCTCAAGCCAATGATCTGCCAACTTGATTGCCATACTTGGAAAGACCAGGCTACTTTACAGTATATCCCTTTCTTAGGAGAGTAGACACAGTTTAGAATGCTAACTGGTATGCAATTCAGACAATGAAGGTTACAGATCAGAGAGATTACACATTTTCTTTTGACATAACGCTCACTTGAGCCACACAAACAAAACCTTTTGTTCTCTGTCATGAAAAAAGAAGCCATTTCCCATCCAATTAATCTGGTAAAATACATTTTGAATACTGTGTATATACAAATGTGTATTTCCAGATGTTCAGCCCTATGATTCAAGAAGTGAAATGACAAAAAAATAAAGTTCAGGCACAACAAAATATTTTAAACACATTCCTCAGCTTAAAATACAGCTGAGACAATAAACACTAAAAATTAAAGAAACTGAACTACAAAGCCAACAAGAAGTTCTAACCCATAATTATGGGTTATCAGGACTGCTTGTGCTTCAAAATTCTACTTTACAGCAAGACAATATGGGCAGTCTTCAGTCTTATTGGTATAATGCAACTCATAGTAACAGACTTGTGATGCTCAGATGCAACAAAGCGTACTCATTTCTTAACAAAATATATGAATGGCTTGGACAAACAATGGCCTCAAATGCTTGTGATCCCACTGGTTTGAAGAAAAAAAAACAAACAAAAAAAAAACCAGGAGCTTCTACATTTACACAAGAACAAAGGGATGTACGCTGAGAACTGGGAGTATTTATGCTAAAGTCAGACATATGCGAAATATCCCACAAGACAAACAGAAACGGGGAAGAAGACAAAGAGACATCCAAACAAAGCAAAGGAGAGGAAAGATAAGGCGAGCTGTGCAGTGAGTCAATGGTTAAAGGAGGAGTGTGGGGAACAGATGTTATAGCTGTGATGGGTGGGAACCAGGGCTCAAGTCAGCTGACAGGGTCTGTCTATAGTGCTCTTGACTAAGAAATTAACAGAGCCTCTGCTCACTCCTCTAACTGGCATTACTGGCACTTGAGGTTACTCGGGCTTAGACACCTCTGTCAAAACCTCAGCTAAACTGCCTGCAAAGTCAAGTCTGTCAGAGAGCCACATATGACTCCTTTGCTCAGAACACATGAAAGATTCAGCATCCGATTGTGTTTTAAAGAGGAGTACCACCATTCAAGCCTCTTCATCTACCTGAGTAAGACACTGTGTACAAACCAGGTCCCTTTTTCCCCCCATTTTACCCTCTTCCATATGCACATCCTTCGCATGTACATCCCAAGATGGACTGAAGGTGGGTCCTATTTTGCCACAAAGGAAGGCCACACTGACCACTCTATATATCCACGAGGAAGCGTGAACCTAGCCCAGTATTCACATCTTACTGAAACAACAAATTTAACATTTAATCATGTCAAAGAAAGCCTGATTAAATAAGTATTCTTTAAAAGAACACTAATAAAATCCAATTCCAGTGAAAGATTCGTTTACACATGATAGTGTTAATTTAAACAAATGAATGATTTCAGAGAAGAGTATTATCTATCTTGGAATCATGGAGTAAACAAGAATATACTGATGTAAAAATATCAAATGATTGATTAGATGCGGCATATAGGCTCCAAAAGAAAATCAAATACATCAGAAATCTCGAACTCAACATGACTCATGACAACCATTTCCTTTCATTATCATTATTCAGCAAAATTAATTTCCAACAATATTTTCCTTCCTTGCCCGCTAATTTCTGCCTGTCCCACGAAAATAAATAGACTCCCGTTTGCCCGGCCTGAAACTTTTTGGGCTTCTCTCTGCGACGTGGCTGGGTGCGATAAGAGTTTTTGGGAAGGGCTACAGGGCAAATGCGGGTGCCTGCTTTGCCTACCTTTCAAAGGCACACAGCCTCACGTCTCAAACTGAGTTAGCAAGGCGCGAACCTCAGGAGTGAGCTGTTTGGCTGCCTTGGCGGCCTCTGTGATGGCTTTACGGTACAGGCCCTTTCTCTTCTTGTCGAAGCGAGATCGGAAGTTTTCTAGAAAGGGGGCAAGCTGAGTAATTGCCAGGAAGGAAGTGGTAGGCGACCCAAACCAGGAGACACGGGCCTCCTGTCTTACTAACAGCCCATTATCTTTGCGGCTCACTGTGATGGCTAGGATGCGGGCGGGCCACCAAGGAAAGCCAAGGATTTTGGCCCAGACAATGTCCCCGACACAAATGGTCCTGCCATCCAGGGCAACGCACTTTGAGACATTTTTGGAAAAAACAGTGGCTTTGAGGGATTTACTGCGCTTTTTTTCATCCTTGGGAACAGAGGGAGAGGTGGAGGCAAAAGTGGAAGATGTGCCAGGGGCAGGGGACGAGCGGAAATCACCGGGAGGGGGAAAGTCAAGGGTTTCAGTTGAGCTACACTCAGAGTTTGATGACTTTAAATCATCTGCACTATCAACGCTGCACATCGAGGTACTAGAGGAGTCGGGCTGGCTGGGGTTAAGGGTCATGTAGACCACCAGGTTGCCCGCTTTGCTCCCGCGCGTCTCCCGCCCCTCCTGTTCCTCTGGCTCGGGCTGAGGGTCCCTGTGCTCCGGAGGTGGGTGGGGGGGCGGTAGCGGTTGGGGTTTGGGTTGGACCTGCTGGCTCAACAGGGGTTCGAGCTCTCTGTCTGGCCCCTGAGGCTCTGCAGCAGTGGTGGCCTGGCCTGCAGAGCAGGAGGAAGAGCGTGTGGAGGTGCAACGGGTGGCACCTAGCTTAGGAAGCGCTAAACGCCCCCCTCCCGGCACTTTCTCCAAGCAAGGCTGCCTACATGAGGAAGAATCGTTTTCTTCATTACGGTACCTTTGGGGCTTGATGCGCATCCTAGGTGGCAGCGGGTTCGCCATGCCTGGTCCTCCTCCACTGATCTGTTGCAGTCGCCTGGTGAAGTGGACCTTCTGGTGGGCTTCCTGGAGAGCAGCAGCCCTTGTCATGGCCTTGGTGTTGCTGCTGCTGCTGCTGGTGGTGGTGACGGTCTCTCTCTGCCTCCTCTGAGCTTTGGCCATCTTCAACACTTCTCGTGCTTTAGAGTGGTCAATGTTTTTGCTCTGCAGAACTTTTTTGGCATTGAGCTGCACTCTGGAACTGCTGTTGGCTGAGGACTGTGCTGCAGCAGAAACCGCTCTCACCACACGGTTCCCTGCAGCTGCCCCCTTAACCTGGCTCGGGCCCAGGCCAGAAGAGGCAGAGGAGGAAGTGACCCGTATGGCTGTAGCCTGACGCTTGGATCCATCAGCAGCACGGCTTCTATCCTCGCTACGAGGTCGCTTCCCAGCAGCCATAGCTGAGCTGTCATTTCGTCGTCGCTTTGGGTCGTCGCTCCGGCAGTCTGAAATAGGGCCTCTGCGTGTCTCGCGCTTGTCCCCTTGTACCACAGCCCCTTTGCATTTATCACAAAGCACTTGCCTTGGTCGCAGCTTGATAGCATTCATAATAGAGGTGGGTTCCTCTCGGTACAGCCTGCGCTTTGGCCGTTTGATCTTGCGGGGTGGAGGCTGAGGTAACGACTGGTTGTAAGTGTCCCTGATGAACAAAGGAGGTGGGTAAGGGGCCCCCTCTTGAAACAAAGGTGGTGGTTTTGAGGTCCATGGGTTGGGATGAGAGATAGGGGTGGACTGGGGTACTGAAGGGGCCTGGGCAGGTTCATTTGGAGAGGCATCAGGGGTTCCTTGAGTGACACCCTTCTCAGTCTCTGACTGGAATACCTCTGTGTTAAGCTGCATAGATTCTGGTTTGTCCTTGTACTCTCTCTTGGGGAATACCGTAATTGGAATTCCATAGGGTCCAAACCTGGGGAGAGAGAATAGAAACACACAAAAATCAAGAAATGGAAGTAAACACAGCCATCAATGACCATATTTGGTCTTATATTTTGAACATGTGATGAGTTACTATTAAAAGGCCATTTCCAGAGTCCCAGAACTGTTCTGAACTATAACAATTTAAAATAATTACATAACTTTACTTAATACTGCAAAGTCATCAGAGATCTTTTAGGCCACTGTCAAACTCAGGATAGAGGCTAAAATCAGCACCATGGAGACCAAAGAGACTTCCAAAGGTGACAAACGAGTGCCATTTTAACATTTGAATTTTCTGGGGTTACATCTCTCTCATATTATCAGCATTTATCCCCTTCACAGACTATGTCACATATTCACTAGTAGCCAACATGATTTAACTAAAGAATAGGTCAAATTCAGCTTAATTCATGCGTTGCCATATGAGGCACGATGATGACCCGACTGTGATTTAAGCAATACCAAATACCACTAGAATACCAATACCACTACAAAATCCATGAATGCAGATAGTCATTGGCTAAAATGAGTCATTTGTTGATTGCTTCTGGTGAGCTACATCTTCAAAATATTGGCAATACATTTCTTCCAAAGAGAAGAAATAAGAAAATACATTTCACCTATGAAATTGCTGCAGTGTGAGACCTTGACTTGTTAAGCATCAAAGGTTTATAAATAATACATAACAGGTTACTTTACTCCTTTTAAGGACGGTATCTAAAGATTTAGTTCTCTTTAAAAAAGGTGATGAGATGCAGCAAACCAATAGGAGGTCATGTTATAAGGGTAGAAATGATAATGCAAATGAAGACTGCCTTAGAGCTGTTCACTGCTAAAAATAAACTGGACAATATGGATAGGAAGTCACTTCAAAGCTGTGACAGTGGTTTGCTCTGCTTGGGTTCAGCACCTGATCTGCACTAAAAACTGGAAATAAAAGCGTGAGTGATTTAGAAAAATAAATATGATATTTTTCATGCTTAACCAGTTAATAATTAATAATTATATCCATCCATTACAAGTCCATCCCTGTAAATGTGTCAAAATAGTACAGACAATAAGTCAGAAAGAGCAAAGAAAGACATTTTCCTGTGAAATGAATAAAACACAACTGTTTAAAAATGACTGGCTCCAGTAACACTATCATTTAAAAATGCAATTACGAGGTGATTAAAAACTGCAACACCCTAAAAAGCAACAAAGCTATCAAATATTCTGGAAAGTGTTTAAAGTAGCATACTTACGTTGCAAATATATAAAACAACAAAGACCACCTGGTATTTCTGAACGACTTAGGGAATATTTGAAATTGTAGTGTTTATGACCACTATTCCAATTTGTGTCTAGCCATTTGCTATACATTAAGCACCCGGTGTCTTTTTTTTTGCAAGAAGACCAGTGCACGCATAATTTTTTCAGACTTAATTGTTAGATACTGAATATAGTGTTCCTGACTGTCAATTCATGAGCATTGCATTATTAGACTTCACTATTATTACATTTCACCAATTAAAATGTAATCTAATGTATGATCAAATTAAAATCGCAGCTCTTGTTATTTCAAAACTGCATTCTTTCAAACCAAAGAACAGATTTAGCCCTACCTCCATGACATTTCACCATCAAGCAACATTTCACATCTAGTATCAATGGTATGACCTTTTCTAACTGCTTCCTATCTGTAAAAATAAAAGAGAATGAATACAAACATATTATTGGATTTCATTCAAATGTGATGCGTTCAAGTGGTAGATCTCCATCAAGAAATTTTGTTTGGACTAAAATAAAAGCTAAACTGACTATGACTGAAGCGGCAGTGAACTGTATACTGAACTGCGCCCGTGTCCTTTTAGCCCGGTGTCCGAATCTCACTCATAAATCATGATTCTGGACATATCCATGCACCTACCAATAGGCCCAGACTGAACATACATGTTCACTGACACTGCTGCCATCTTGAATTTGTTTAATATTTTGCAATGCTCCAAAAAACAGGCCAATGTTGCACAAGTCAACATGGCTGCAATGTCTATTGATGCCACATTGCATAAACTGCTTTTAATGTGTAATTTGGGGTGTTTTTCCACAAAAAACAAGCAGGCCACACATATATGAAAGGATTTCAGCAACCCAACCATGCCTTTATTTGGCAAACTAATGAAGCACATAAGCAGACATGGGAGGGTGCATGTAATAGAAGGGACTAGACTTGACTTACATGGACGCTGGGCTTAGCTGCAACAAAATATGTTGGCGTAGTTAAAGATGTCAGCACAGACTCCTAACTTCATTCTGATTTTTGACAGACTTTGTGTCAGACCGATCTACTTAAGACTATTAATTCTGTTTTGAAGACATACGCTCAGGATGTGCGTGACAAATATATGAGGCTAAATGCTGCAAGTTTGGAAAAGCCTAACAAGAATACAATGTAATGGTCCTTTAAATAGTGACTCATTGTGACAGAACACTGCATATGCGACAGCTAAAAGATCATTCTTCTCACTTTAGAAACACTGGTGGAGTAGGGTTGTAAAAAACAACAAAAAAAAAACAGGGGTTACTTTCCTCCTGACAGAAACCAGTCTCCAGAAGAGGTCATTTATGTTACAGACTTTACACCAGTACTTAGATGATCAGATAACCCAATAACACGCCTCATTGGTTTATACAGTGTGCAAATTAACATAATGAGTGTCTTTTTACACACAATATGGTCTTTGCAAGTGTGGTACTGAGGAAAACACTTGGTTTTACTGAGGAGATTTGAGAGATTTGTGGGGGGGGAGTGTTGATTGAAGTGAGAAAAAGTTGGACAAAAAAATGAGCAGGAGGCTGAGTGTTAACAAGCCAACAGAACTGGGCTATACAAGGACTTCGTAGTTGCATCATGCATACTACTAATGTGCAAGGAGAGCCCACTATGCAGGGCCCTCGCTGCAGTACTGAACAGCATAAACAATTCAAACCCTTGGTGTAGTAGTGCGTGGGGAGGGGCGTTTTTTCAGTAAGCATCGGGACACCTACAAAAAGGTAAACAAAGGTTCTGACCGACTGGACAATGAAACTAAAGGCTGAGTAGAAGGCATGGCCTGGCTGCACCCTCTTGCTGTAAACAATATAGCCGTTTACCTTTTCGAAAGGTCCATGAGCACACCCGAGAAGATTTTCTCTCCTAAACGAAAGGACACAACTAGTGCATCGTCGATGATGTGATCCAATGAGACCCGAACCTCGGAGCCGGGGACGAGACCCATGATGGTCTCAGACTGTCTCTCCATGCTTTCTGCGCGGGGCACCTGGGGTTTGAGCTCGGGCTCTGTCTCGGTCTCGCTCAAGTCGGTTTTCAAAATCAGAAAAGGGTGCGCGCACACATCCTCTGGTTCTGGAGAGGTGACGAGGGGCTGCTCCACCGCTGCTACTAATGGAAGTTCGGCAGAGTCCTCGCTAGAGCCGCTAGAAAAGTCGCAACTCTGCCCGAGTGAGGTCTCCTCTAAAGCAGGGAGGGACAGGGAGGCGAGATAGTCTGAAGGCTGAGGGCGTTCGTGGAAAGCGTCTTCGGGAGGCTTAAATTCAGAGCCGGGAGCATCGTTGGCAGTTTCGGGCTCCAAGTTCGCCTCCCGAGACGGCTGTATCAATCCTATAGTGTCGACAGGGTGAGTGGACTGCGGATTACTGTAGTACTCTGTCGCCGGTTCGGCCGGTTCGGCCAGAGATAGACCCGTATCGGACTCTACAGGATGATGCGCTGGCAGAGAATGCAAGAAGACCACGGAAGGCTGCGAGTCTGAGATGGAGCTGGGTAGAAGGCAGGCGCCTGCTTCTCGGGCACTGACCTCGTTAGGAGCCTCCACGCTGTGCGAGAACGACTCTTTTAAACGCTCCTCTGCCACGGCAATGTCTTTAAACCTACAGTCCGTGCGGGCATGCTCCTCGGCCGTGTCCACGCGGCTCCACAAGCCGCCTGTCTCGGCGTGTCCATCCTCTGCACGGGCAGCCGGGGCTTTTCCCGCGGCTTGGAGGTCCGGCCTTCCCATCTGGACCTGGCTGCATTCCTGAACCGCATCCACATTCTCGACCGGTCGACGGAAGTCTATTTCAGGGACGAAGTCCTGTGTCGAATGCGCTTCGAGGTTGGACGCATGCTCGGCTGGCTCTGACTCGTTTTCGACCCCGTCCCCTGCTGTTGTTGATGCAGCAGCTCCTGGCTCCGCAGCCACGGCCGCCATTTTCTTTCCGCTTTGCAACTACTACTTGGCCCTCTCCTACTGATAAGACGTTGACGTGCCCACCAAAAAGTACCAGCACTCGTGATTGGTCGAACTGATGCAGTTGCGTCGTCGGTTGGCTCTTATTCGTGCCATTCAAAGAGGTTCCCTGAAAACAGGGTTGTGATTGGCTTACGTTTTGTCAATATCGTTTTCTTTGGAAAAGAAACCACAAGGGGGCAGTGCAGAGTTGGCTGAGTGTTTAGGGGCCTCTCGGGGTACACATCATAATGAGCGGCACAAAATAATGAGTGAATGAAGTCAAATCACCAAATCAAACGAGTGTTCACACACATCACACTCACTTATGAATACACGTAAGTTTGCCGTTACAAAACGTGTTTTTTTTTTTACGTCAAGTCAAGTAGATTTATTGATTGATATAGATACATTGATAGATAGATTGATATAGATCTATTCATTACAACCATATACACAGCATACAGTGAAATGAAACAATGGTCCTCCAGGACCATGATGCTGCACAAATAACAAAACCAGAAACACCACAAGACTGAATGAGTGCAGGTAGAGCAGGACAGGCCAGGACAACATACAGCACAGTCAAAAGGAGCAATAACAGTACTAGTGTGAGTGTATACTGTAATATGACATAACAGTGCAAAAAATGCAAAAGAAAGCAAAAACAGTAAATAATTGTGGAATAAATAGCAAGCAGCAGAAATAGGATAGGACAAAAAATGCACAGCACATGTTACTAATAATCGTTGTATTTCTAATAGCTTTTTTTTCTGTGCTCATAAATATAATGTAGGAACACTCCCGAGATTTTGTCTTTAAAAAAAAACGTTACTTGGTCATCTTGCTGACTTGGGTCTGAGGAGTTGAATAGAAACTGTGGTGTGTATACTTGTTATCTTATGAGGTTGTACTATAAATAAAATGCAAGAGCAGAAAATTGAGTCTGCATCTATTTTTACTCCTGCTACTTACCTTCACAACATTGAATACTACAAACTCAAGATAATCATAAATTTGAAATTATAATTAACAAGCTGTGAAAGTCATTATAATATAGACTTGGTAGACTATATGAAAATGTAATGTGAGATACATATTTCCTTGACTTGCAACAGAAAACAGTACTCATGTAACAATGTAGAGCTAAGCAATCTTTATTTCATGAAAAGTATGAAATGGTTCACCAAGACCAATTTAAAAAATGAACCCGTGAACTTTATGTGAATGGTCCCCATAGCAAAACGTCATAACATTTATTGTCAGGCTTGCAGAGATGCAGTAAATGACCAGTATTGTAAAAGTTTATGTTTCACTGCAGTTTACGTTCTTGAAACTGACCTAAGATGTTACTAAAGGGTGTTGCTAAAGAGTCTTTTTGTAATCTTGCTATGTAATGCTATTGTAATGATTCGTCCTCTTTTATGTACATTGGCTCATTTTGAGGACCCCTGTTCATCAAGCAAAGGGCAAAGAGGTCAGTGACTTGCTGGCAATAAATGAAATATCATTTTCCAGTTTCCTCAGCGACAAAAAATACTTCCAATCAAGAAATCAGACTTAAAATAGCAGATTTGCCAGTTATAGAATTAGAATGAATAAAGAACACTATTATTTTATCTTTTGGGGTAAATTACTAATTATCCCCTAAAAATTAGAAGGGTGAAATACCTTCACACTAATGAAAACTGCTGTGAACATAATTTAACAATGTTGCATAATGCTGTACTTATTTCAGTCCTTATTTCGGCTTTTTCCAGCAGTACCTGTTTTCTTCACAGTCCTTTTTCCAGCAGTACCTGTTTTCTTCACAGTCCTTTTTCCAGCAGTACCTGTCTTCTTCACTGTCCTGTGATTGTTCTGAACTTTCTAATGATCTTTTGATCAATGGCCTTTTTGTGTACATAATTGCCTAAAACCAGATTGTTACACTATAGTCTGTTACTTACCCTCCGTTTGATACAAGAATGAATGTGAGCATTCAAATGCCAGTTTTTATAGCCTGTTTACTATGGGAAACCAACCTTTATCACGTGTTGTCCTTATATTTGAAGCCTATCTGTATGTGCCAGACTTGAGACTGGACTGTTATTTGCAAAGATTTTCTGTGTATCTTGGGCTGAGGTATCAGCAGCAATAGAACATGTAAGACATAATTTGACTTCCACTGAAGGAAGATGTGGCGCAATAAAAGTTATAATCCACAGGGAGCAGACAAGGGGTGTGCTGAAGGGCATTGACCTGTGGCATATTTTCCCCTTCTCAGCAAACTCTTAAAAGGCAGTTTCTGCCCCCCTGTTCTGGAAAAAAAGACTTCAAAAAAGGTTGAAATTGAATGATTATGCTCTTAAAGCTAAAGGCCTTCCTTGCAAACATATCCAGCAAGAGTAATTCACATTATAGATAAAAAGATAGATAAATGAAAGCTTCAACTATCTATCTGCTGCTCTGTTTGTATATCATTCAATGGCAGTAGTCTTTTATTTTGTTTAATTATTGTATAATGGATAGGGCCACCAGAATGTATCTAAAATTATTCTAAAAATCTTGCTTTTGCTTCTCCAAGAACAGTTAATGTTCTGAGGGTACAAGTTTGTTTTAGTGTACAACAAACCCTAACCCTAATGATTTAATTCAGTTATTTTAAGGTGTCCATTGCTGACACAGATATTAAATTGTGCACACACAGCTCATATAATCTTCACAGTTTAACCAATAAAATGGAATGCTGTGGAGAAGCCACACATGGGCCCAGTGCCAAGCATTCACTACTGTTCTTGTGACTGAATGCAATAAAATCCTCACATACATGTTCCCAGATCTATTAGTAGAGGCTGTTACTGGAGCAGGATGGGCCCCTTATTAATGCTTATTTCAGTAGAAACCTTGTATGAGCAGGTGTATATAAACATACAGTGAATGTCAAAAAATGAAAACAGACCACAGGCTCATAAATGGTGCTTGACTGCAGATGAACATTTACATATAAAGTAATGACATTTGTAAAATGGGAAAACTATACATATGCATATTGTCCCTGATGAAATAATGTTAGAATAGCACTAAGTACTAAGATAATTGCAAACTTCTATGAATGGATCATGAAGGGCTTGATAATTTCTTGATGTTCTGACAGTTGCTCTTGTTTCAGGTTTAACAGTTTATTTAACAAGCTTATTTAAAGTGAAATGAATATAAATTGCTTTCTCATTAAGGAAAGCTGTAAAAGTATTTTAACAATAATTCTCTTACTTTAAAATGATTTGAAGACCTCACAAAGGCTACACTAAGGCACTAAAATTACAGTGGAAGAAGAATTCAGATTTTATTGTGCCTATGCATAGAAAGATGAATGAAGCAACTTTTTGTCATCTCCTTCTGCCTATCTCATCAGCATGCGAGCAACCTTACGGTCAAATCCTTGATGACTTGCCATTTTACATGCAATGCAGTGCCGCTGTAAAAGTTTATGGCCTGATTATGATGGGTACAGGCTCGTCAGGCCATAACAAAAGAGGGAGAGTCAGAGGAGAAATAATATTTAAGGAGAGCGTATTATTCACTTGTACCTTTCTCTGTCTTTGCCTTACTTCACTCTGTCATCAACGTCATCTTGATCCAGCTATGGCTTTTTCTGGCAAGTGGGAGACCGAATCTCAGCAGGGATATGATGAGTTCTGCAAACTCATTGGTAAGCAACATGCTCCTAAAAATGTTACAAAAACTGAACATTTGCTACTACATTGTATGTTGCAAAACATACACTCTTAAAGGTAATGGTGCCAGATGTGTGATACCGTAGAAAAAACATTTATTTCAATAATTATGTATTTACAGAACCACTTTTGCAAAGGTGATGTGTGTGTGTGAAGAACCTCCACATAGTGTGAATGTTCTAGAAAAAAATGATTAGTTAATTGATGAAGAAACTTTGTGTTAGACATCTTGATGCCTTTAAAAATAACTGTTTACATTCACATATCTCCTTTCCCAACATGGTTGTTTAGGAAACTACAGTAGTTCTTTTATGGTATCAATCAAACAACCATTTTTAGCAACTTTTTCAAAGTGTACTGAAAATTTTACTGCATTTACATGCCACACAAAAGTGAGACTAAGCAGGAAAGTTTAGTTTGAATGGATTTTAGCTTTGCTGTTGTGGAGCAGTATAATTATGAAGCAATAGTGGGACAGAACAAAACTTTGAATCTCTAATGAATTTCTAATGAAAATTTTGCAAAATGTGAAGGACAGTTGACATTTTCAAATAACATGAAAAAAACATAAAAAATAAGAGGTTTTTATAACGGCTGATAAATTGCATCAAAATGACCAACTTTGAAGAACTCCATGTCCGCGGGCCAGACCACGCATTTCAACCTTGTGACAGTTATTTTAAGCCAAAGCGAATGTTATGCTTCCACCATTTCAACTGAATTTCCTCATTTGGCATATTGGAAATAAACAGAAACAGGTAGGTTTTAAAGAGCTACAGTTGTTCAAAGACAGGTAAAAAAAAAATACAGTAGTTTTAAAAACAGGTGTGTTTCCAAGAGCTATAGCAGTACACAGTCATTTTGGATGACTCCTGTACGTCTCCTGTACATCAGGTATCCCAGATGATGTGATTGAGAAGGGCCGTGACTACAAACTTATTACTGAAGTGAGTCAGAATGGTGATGAGTACTCTTGGACTCAGCACTACCCAGCCAACCACAGTGTGACCAACAAGTTCATTATTGGCAAAGAGTGTGATATGGAGACCATCGGAGGGAAGAAGTTTAAGGTATGACTGCGACAGTTCCTCAGAATGAAAAATCTCAGGGTGGATTTACACTTCACACAGCTGGATGGATGGATGGATGGATGGATGGATGGATGGATGGATGGATGGATGGATGGATGGATGGATGGATGGATGGATGGAAACTTAATTAATCCCTCTGGAAGATTCTTCTGGGAAATTCAGCATGTCTGTGAATAAGCTAGATTCACCTGACATTAACACTGATGTGTTGATTATACCTAAATCTAGCCAGTCGATCAATCAGGGATTAGATCTATGAATGGGATTCATTCATTCTTACATCACCAGGCAACCGTCACCATGGAGGGCGGCAAGCTGAGTGTGCGGTTCCCCAACTACCACCACACGTCTGAGATCAGTGGGGGCAAGTTGGTTGAGGTAAGACACCGAACAGTTAAAACAAAAAAAAAGTCATCTTAAATTTTTTGTTTTAACATTTACAGTTTACATTTTTAAAATGATTCATTTAACACTAATGGACACAATTAACAATTTTCTTTTTTGCTTTTTTTCCTTATCATAATTCTCAAAACATCTATATCCCCCTGCCTTACAGACATCCACTGCTACTTCAGCTAAGGGTCCGGTCGTCCTCATCCGCACCAGCAAGAAAATCTAACTGAATCACTCCTGTACAACTGGTGACCAAAATCTTACTTGAATAAACTGTGAAAATAAATAAATAATACAATACATTTTGCATCTTTTTATGTGGTTCATAAGTTCATAACCCTAACTCACAATATATAAAAGGGGGGTGAAATGCATTACTCCTGTGCAACTGTAGAAAAAAAATCTTAAAATACACAAATGACTAAGCAGCTACCACTGGAGGGCAGTCAGCCTTCAAAATGCACATTCTACCCTGAGGGCATGTTGTACCCCTAACAAAAGCCTTGGCAGCTCTCTTTGTTACAGCACACTGTGAAGACAACATTACTGCAGATTTTGAGAACTGACAATGGGATTAATGTTAGCAGAGTATTATTTTAATGCTTACTCTTAATCTATGAGCCAATATGACAAAGACACTTGCCAACCCTGCTTACGTCTGTATGGACTTCTCAACCAGACTAGCCCCTGCTCAGCTCGGCATGTTTTATCTTTAACTGTCCACAATGTCACAAAACATTTAATTTCACTTTATAGCCTGTGGGCTAAAATGTTTAGAGCAGACACATACATAATACAGTAAAACAGTATCCCAGAGAGAGGACGTGTCATTTTGCAAGTACCTCTCCTAATAATTAAAAGGGTGCCAGCCCCTCCCCCTCCCTGCTTTGCAAACAAAGGTTGTGAAAATGATCCATTACCCAACTGCCCCCACCATCCCCTCGTCACTTTAACTCAGACATGTGGCCCACCTCCCTGGGCCTGCACATGTGCCCCCCGCAGAGTGCGAACACAAAGGAGACTCACCCCTCCCTCTCACTCACTTCCAGCCTCCCGTGCTCTTCCACCAAATCTCTTTAATTACTCAGATAAGGCGGCTCTCCCAACAGACGCACTAATCCACCATTGCATCCCATCCTGTGCTACACTACATTTCAGCTCAAGTCTTTGTAACCTACTTATTTTTATTTATATCTATTATTCATCTATTGAAATTCATTCTGTGAAATGTTCATTAATAGAAATGGTTCAGTTACATGAAAAAAGTTATATTAAGTTATATTACTGTAGCCAATATAACATCTTGCCCTTCTCCTAAAAGTTTGCACTTTGGAGTGTAATTTTTTAATGTAATTTGATGAATACATAAATGTATTTTGATGAATACATAAAAGGTGCCCTGCCCTCAAGCAACTTCACCGGCTCCCTATCCATTGCCGCATAGAATATAAAATCCTACTTTTAACATTTAAAGCCCTCTATAACCTAGCTCCTCACTATCTCACTGATCTCCTTGATATATACACACCTTCGTGCACTCTCCGCTCTTCCTTTGGTTCTCTCCTCTCCACACCTCATGTCCGTATGTCCACCATGGAGCTCAGATCATTTAGCTGCACTGCTCCCCGACTTTGGAATGGACTCCCACTCTACCTCCGAACCACAACATCCTTGCCAATGTTTAGATCTCTACTCAAAACCCATCTGTTCCAATAAGCTTACCCCACATGACTTACTCACACCTCATACCACTGTCATCCATACGTATGTAAATATCCTTGTGTGTGTATATATATAAATAAATAAATTAATTAATTAATGTCTTTGTATGTAAATTTGTTTACATGTTTTTTCTGTAAAGTGACCTTGAGAGTTGTGAAAGACGCTTACAAATAGAATGTATTATTACATAAGGTGAAGATTTTGCTGGATACTGGAATACATTTCAATCTCAGTATGAAAAAGGGGAGTTCACATATACATTTGTTACTCTAACTGCTGTTATAATTTAAAAAATGTCAATTAAAGCCCACAACCTAGCTTACACTCTGCAAAATACTCCTTTTAAAAATTAAACTCAGCTTCAGTGTAAACTATTCTTTTATCTACAGAAATTCTATCTTTAATCTCTGAGCAGTACTAAACAGCGGGCAGTGTGTTTTTGGGCTATTTTGTGACAGGAAAGAGGGCCATGCAGGGCAGGAATCTCCTCCATTGTCTTCAGTCCAACACATGAAGAGGGGCGGGGGAGACGGAGGGTTTGGGGGGGACGCGCTGGTATTTGGGGCGGGGCTAAATAAAAGAGCACCCCACCCCTGAAAGCTTTTCATTTGCAATGAGTCCAGACATTCATATTAAACAACCCCTGACCTATGCAAAGCTACCACTTTCAGGATATAGAACAGCCTGCTATTAAAACAGACATTCCAACAACAAGATGTACTTTTTTTTCCTTTTTATTTTTTTTGCAAATTACATGTTACCCCCATCTCCCTGGCCTTTCTCCTATAAACATTTAGGCTTTTAAATAAAACCATAGACCACGAAATGAGCTATGCCAACACTTACTGGTCAACTTCTAGAGATTTAGGAGACATTGGTTGCAATGTGCAACATTTTCTTGGTGGAAAATCATCACTGCCTTTCAGCAATAATATCTTGTATTACAAATGCTAATGCTAAATCAGAAAATAATGAAGCAGTGGTTAAAGAATATGTCTAAAGTAACAGACTAAGCTAATGGTTACATATTGCACACAGAGACTTCACTTTACAACAAACTGAAATACAAAACAGTGCATGTATCTGATACAGTGAAAACAATGCACCTACCTACAGAAAACAAGACTTAGAAAATATAGAAAAAAAAATGTTTTGGGAATTGAAATACTGAACTTTATGAACAATCAGACTGAATGTATACAAATAATACAAAAATTAAGTCCTGCAAAATCAGCACAAAAAAACGGCATACATTGAGGTAGTTCAAAAGTCAGGACTATCAGTGGATGATTTTGTTAACCCAAAGTCCAGTTAAGTGGTTAAAAAGCTTATCATTTAGCAGAACATAAAGCAGACACTTTGGTCTTGCTGCTGGTTAACAAAACATTGTGCAGTCAATATCCCTGTAAAATCCACCAAAACCTGAGAGAAATGGACCGAGCTGGGCTTAATGTAAGTCTAATCTTTAGTTTCAGTCACACTAATGCCATGAAAACTATGGTTGAGTGCTGTAGTCTGCAATTTTTTTTACGACTGCCATGAAATCCTGCGTCACTTAGAGTCTGTCATCAAAGAACCTTCCTTAATACTCTCGGTGGCCTATTTTCACAACACAAGAGATTTTGGAACGATAAAGTTCAACGAAACAGGACAGAACTTGTCCACTCAGTTGTCCCAACCCATCTTAGTGTCACGAACTTCACATTTATCCACATGTGGGAAACCAAAACGGTGCAGTCAAATATCCATCAGTAGAATGAACTATGGAATTTTATAACATTTATGTTCTACTCAATAGGACAAATGTGTTCTAACTACTGTTTTCTACCACTTATGAGTAAGTGTGAATGACTGTCTGAAGTCACAGCAGCAGTGTGAGGTAATTTTCATGGACTACAGTAACTAAAAGGACAAGGTATTTGACTGTAGTGAGCTTTACGCAGATGAATCAAGGGTTTCACCCCCTGGGCTAGAAACTTGTAAAGCTCAGCTTCCTTGAAAATGAGCCACAGAGAGGCTAGGACAGATGCCTCTATTCCCTGGGGTTTTCCCCCTCCATCTGCCTACAGGAAAACCAAAGGGACAGCGCTGTGAGCTAAGAACAGCACAGCATAACATTAACATTCTCTAAGGAGAATTTGAAGCAGACGTAAAATTTTTTTTTTTTTAATCATTTACAAATGAACCACTTCATACAAACATCAGCTGTTTCAATGGCATTGTATTTTTCCTTTTCAAGTAGTCTGTGCAGCCCTGATATGGGTTTGTCACTGTAAACAGTACCAAAATGGAGACAGGTTTCTTGGTCATAAAGCCATCATTTCATTTTTAAGGCAGCAGCATCAAAGAACACCACAGTAAATCCAGTGTGAAACTTCAAGAATTCCTTGTCTTCGAAAGGAAGTAATCTGGATATCCAGTTTTTCTTCTTAAGGCTTACTATGGAAATAAAATGCTTCAGTGGGATGTTTGAGTGTCTAATAATCAGTCTGGTTTGGAATTATTTTTTCCTACCTCATTTTCTCCATCTAGGTCTTGCAGAAAATTCCTAA
The DNA here is from genome assembly GCA_037577275.1 of Bryconaethiops microstoma. Classification (NCBI taxonomy): domain Eukaryota; kingdom Metazoa; phylum Chordata; class Actinopteri; order Characiformes; family Alestidae; genus Bryconaethiops; species Bryconaethiops microstoma. The sequence continues at coordinate 6,801,351 of JBBJLS010000023.1, forward strand.
TGCATTAGTCACCTTATCCTTCACTTGTTTCACATAGATCCTTGCTTAAATAACTGTGGAAATTGGCACCTGCTTGAACCCCACACCCCAAAAGAATCTATCTTAAGTTAATACTATAACCTCTGCTGGGTCTACTCGTCTGTGGGTTTTCTGTTTGGAAAGTCTTCGCCTCTGGCTGAGCCGGAGCTTCTCAAGGCCCGTAGTAGGGACAGTGGCAGTGGGGGAGGTGGAGAGGGTGGAGGACAGTGGTCGGATTGAGTTCAATCTGTCCTCCCTCTCCTGGCGTCACCTGTCAAAACAGCCAGCGGTGAAGGTGTGGTGAGATCCCAAGTATCCGTTGCCATAGGCCAGGCCCATGCAGTGACGAGGTTCTGTCCCCATGCCAACCGGCATGGAGAGAGTGCTTTGCAGGGGCAGGCTGCACAGGCCAGAGGTCAGGCTGGGGAAGGATGGGAATGATCCACCTGGAAGAGAGGCAGATAGCATGCTAGCCTGGTGAGGCTGGAGGTAGTCTCGTGAGGTTACAGCACCCAGCGCCTGGCACTCAGCCAGCATGTGCAGTTGAGACAGCGCATGGGAGTGCTGCGAGAGCTGCGGGTACCCGCTTGCCTGCAGCAGTAGTTGCTGGGAGCCAGAGGTGGGCTGCCTCTGCAGGGACGGGGTGGCTGGGCTACAGGAGGCATGGGCCTGTGGCTGCAGGCTCACCTGGCTAGTCGAAGGAGACGATTTAGACTTGTTAGCTTCTTTTACATCGTTGTCATGAGCACTGCAAAGATACAAACAATATAATACACAGTTACAGTATATTTTTGACCGAGATATCAATGACCAGTTACTGTACAAACAATTGTACTGTGCTGTAATATGTGTAATGCGAAAATTTGAAAGACCACAATTTACATTAAAAAAAAATTAAATTTGGCCTACAAATGTGTACATACTTAAATATTGTAACAGTTTATAAACAAATTTAAAGCAGTTAAATGACATTTTAACACACCGTATACTGCATGTGTAAAAATGGGTAAAGAGGGTAGAAGACACTTACAGCAGCATGAGCTGGATGCACTGGGTCAAATGGTCCCAAGAATAACCCGTGAGCAGGTGGAGCACTGTGGTCCAGCTGGGAGAGATCTGTAGGCAAATGCGTGAGGCAGCGATGCAGGCTGCTGCCACCTGAGAGGGCCTAAAGCTCAGGAAGGCATGGTCTGAACACACACACACACACACACACACACACACACACACACACACACACACACACACACACACACACACACACA
>JBBJLS010000023.1:6813375-6842219 GCA_037577275.1 Bryconaethiops microstoma
GTATGTATATATGTATGTATATATGTATGTATATTATATATATATATATATATATATACACATGTGTGTGTGTTTTATATAATTTATATATTTATATATCCTTATAGTTACATATTTTTAATTTTCCATTTCCCAATAACATTTGTTTCCTCCCATTATAAAAAAGACATCAATTTTACTCTGATTTTAACATACTTCTCCAACTCAGCATCATTCCCAGCAGCGTGTATTAGGACTAGCGACTGGTTTCAAATTAAGAGCCCCCGGCATTTTAAGCTGCTTTATCGAGGTTTGACCACCAGATGGCCCCCGACACTTAGTATTCATCAGAGCAGTGAAGTTCACACAGAGCGGTATGTTCAGTGATGCACAATCACCGAAAAACATGGTGCCACAATGTCTTAAAAACAAACTGCTGTCACAGTGGAACTCTTTGCCTGCTGTATTCTTTCTTTATTCTTATATTTAAGTAAATTATACATGTGTTATTATAAGATCGTGCAGTATTATTAACTTTTTGACACGTAATACCCATTTCGCTCAACTTTGCATCCCAGGATTAGTTGCCCCCAGTGATCTGCTCATGGGGTGTTATGGGCGTCTGAGCCATCCACAGCTTGCAATGCATTGAAATTATGCAGACAAAATATTTTTGTTAAAACAAATATACTTTAAATCATGTAAGGCAACCAAATAAAATTTACTTATAGTACTATAATAATGTAGTATAAACATTCTGATTGTTTTGTCAGTACATGTGCAATGGTATCATTAGGCTTATATTCTTATCATGTTTTAATATACCTTTTTTCAGGTTATTAAAACGTTTTTCTTTGCCAAACCCAATTGGTCCAATACTTTGGCTGCCAATGAATGCATGTTCCCATTCTGCAACTGTCCCAGAGCAGACTGACATAACAATAACATGATGGGTACTGCACTAATGCTCTTTAACATCAGTGGCTCTCGCACATGAAAGCTCCACATTCCATCCTGAAACATCATGCTTTTGGAAATCATGGAATGTTCAAAAAGTATATGAGTAAGTGCGTATGTCAGTCAGTCAGTAAGTTCGAGTTCAGTAACCACATCAAAACTGCAAGTCGCTAAAATTATGCACTGGGTAGTAGGAAAGGACCAATGACAACCATGTAACCTCTCTATTTAGAATAGCCATTTAGAAATCCGGTACTTCCCAACACTTTCTATATAACCCCAGCACTATCTCACTGATGATAGTGTTATGGGGCTGAGGGGGCTATATTTAGCTGGCCCTGTGACTGCACTGGCCATGCTAGCTGGATTCCAGAGGCAAGCTCCAGCTTAACTGGACCAGCACCTGCTCTCAAAGCTAACTGCCAGACTATCACCTCATACTGGGCCTGGACCCCATAACCTGGGCCAACTCTCGGCAGCTAAAAAATAAGCTCTGATTCATCTCTTCTGCTGCCCTCACTTAATACAGGTTTTAATGGGGTGCTTGACCTAATTTCTTGCTGCAGATTTGAGAGTACATATATTTAAAGATGTGTAAAAGGTTACCGTTGTTCTATTTCTTTTTTTCATGACAGGAGCTTCAGTACAATCTTATTTGAAGACTTGTACCAGGTGGGTATCTTGGATTTTTAGAAATGGCCTGGGGCAGGACAGATTTGTGTACAGTAACTGCTGTCTACGTGAAACATTCAGAGCTTTTCTTTCACATGCCCAGCAGTGCATGCTTTCAGGTCAGTCCACTCTCATCAGTGTAAAAGTAAGAAGTGCATTAAAAAGAAGGTAAACATAATTATTAGCATCTTTTACTTGCAGCAGTGCTTAAAATGCAGCTCAGCATTTCTGTAGCTTCTACAAAAGACACACATGTCTTTTGTAGAAGCCACAGGACTTATCAGAAGTGGCTAGAAAACATCGTCGTCATCTGCAGTATCAGTTCAAGGCTTGATGTGACAATTCTGACAGAACTGAACAACTGATCTGCCTTATATGAGAGCTGCATGACTGCTACTGTGCTGAAACAAATACTTTTATTCAGTTTTTCCTAGCATTTTAGAAGTACCAAACAGCAACTATGCCGGAGAAGACCTTTCCACATGACATTTTAAAAGATTTGTCTCACACGTTCTTTTATCTGAAAGCCAATGAGCTTCAAATGCAAAGAGGAGATGAGGAGGAGAGTAACCCACTGCTGGATGATGATGCCTTGGATGACTCATCAAGTTCATATTGCACTGCCCTTTGCTCTCTTAGTAAGTATAGTGAGGCTTTGGAGGACGAGCCACACATGCTTTGCGTGAAGCTGCTTCTTCTGAACCCACAGTCTTTGAATATCCTATGGGAGAAACATCAGCAAACACATTACCTGAGATTACTGCCATTCTACAAGAATTTAGAGCAAAGGAGAATGAAGATATTGGAGCTTCACAGAACATTTAAAGTGAAGAGTCCCTGGGCAGACAGGATGAAGTCTCTGTTACAGATCCTCTTTTGTTAAAATCAAAACTTTTTCCACCAAGTCCTACAGTTCTAAACCTGAACCCCATAAAAACCAGTACTATAGATAAATAAGATCCAAGCAAAATACTTTATTGAAACAGTGTAATTGTTTTAGACGCAACAAGACTTGTACTCAAGCTGATACACAACATTCTGAGGGTCTCAGCACCCCACAATTCAGTATCACCTCAGATCTAGCTAAAGAACAGCAATGGAAAAACATCTTCAAATGGAATGGATTCCGTCTTGTTCCAAACTAAATATTTATCAATTAAGAGAAACTTTCCAAATGCAAGTACTATGAAAATTATACATACTGGGACAAATACAACTCAACTACTAAACTCTCGCACAACAGATTTTTGTTTTTGGAATCGTGGGATGACCTCAGAAGCAGCAAGACTACTGCTAAAATTGATACCAATGCTGATGAGAAACCTGTTTGTCTGGAACCCCAATATACCTCCAACATTATTTTGACCACAAGCAAAGGAAATCAATCAGTCAAGAAGTAAGTCAAGAACAAAGTGGCATCAAGGCAAAAGAAAACCTCCCAACACATTGGCGCAGGTTGAGAGAGGGTCCCAATAAGCACAGTCTTGATGGCAAGCTGAACAGAGGCGGGTCTACTATCAGCCCTATGAAATGGGAGGAGGAACAGCAGGGTAAAGGGGCTGAAAAGGAGCAGGCAGAGCTGCCAGTCAAAGCTAGAAATAGAAAACGTTCTGCCATCTCCATCTCAACACTCACAGCCAACAGTCAGGAATCCCGCCACGCTGTTATTCAGAGCATATCCTTGCAACTGGGCACCAACACCCACCACAGAGCCCTCCTGTTTCTTGGAGGTTGCAAAAGCAGAGTCAACAAGGCGTCTTGCTGTCGAGTTCGTTCCCACCAAAACCCCGAAGCAGCACAAGACAATATTGCAGCACTGAAGACAACACTGAAGGACCATACAGCATGGCAACAAAGCTAGCTGAGACAAACACAAAAATGCAGTGCCCCACCACTCTGGACCGCACAAGATCCTCCCATCCAGAAGCAAACTACTTGGATGTTTTCAGCTCTAGCTGTTGGTCCTCAAATCAGCTGTCTTTGGACCGAGGCTTTCATCATTGGTCCAAGGATGTTCTGTTACCAATGGCATCAACAAACAAGCATAATACTTCAGCTTGTTCAGAGGCTAGTAGTTTTGAATGCATTGACGTGGCCTTGGAAACTCATGAAGAGGTGAACAGAGGGGCTAAAACGGTACCCAAAAGACAGATTCAGCTGAAAAGACGGGATATTGTAGAGTCTCAAACAAATGAAAACAACAACAATGGTGTCCTCCAGGTCCCAACTACACCCAGTCGTCCTCGGGACATCTTGCAGCGTCAGCACAGCACCCCTGCAGCATTTCACCAGGACTCACACGGATCTATACCAAAGTCAGACCAAACTGATCGAAAGCAAAGACTTCAGAAGTCATTCTCTTTGGATGAAACATCTAGCAAAACCAAAATGGCATCCTGCATCATTAAAACTATTCTTTCAAAAAAGATGCAACAAGAAGAGAACCTTCGTGCTATGGAAATTTCTGACAGAGCTTTTGCTACTATAAAGGTGTACAACACAACCAGCAACAAAGAATGCATGACCTCTTCTGTTAAGGATGTATTAACTGAAACTATGAAAGTTACCCTGGGGACATGTCCTCCGTTAAGTTCTTCACAGAATGCTGCTCAAAAGACTGAGCCACAAGCAACGAATAGCTCTACTAAAGAACATTACAGCATCAGCTCCAAAACACAGCCTAAAGTGATAACAAAACACAGCTCTAATAGTCTATTCAGTGGCTTAGGCAGGACTGAATTGTGTGGCGGTGGTACTGAAATAACTGCCTCTCCAGAGATTGAGAAAGAGAAGCTGAGTCCCAGTAAGGAGGTGGCATGGCTTACTAGCCAGAACCCAGGACAGAAGCTATCCTGTGACTCAGCAAAGGGCAAAGCGTGGAACTCGAGTGCAGTGATAAGCGGAGCCATCGGCAAACAGGCTGCAGTGAAAAGCACACTTGAGGAATGCTGCACAGTGCAGGGAGGCCAAAAATTACCCAGTGTCAAAACTGACCTCATTACCAGCATGGAGAAGCAAGACAAAAAAGGTGAGCTCAAAGAAAGTACGCAGTGTTTTACAAAGGGTGGATATTTGGCTTATGATCTGGATGCAAGAACAGTGGGTAATGTCATCTCCCAGTCTGCTCAGTGTAGTCCAGTGAAAGAGCAGGAGAGAGATACTGGAGAACCCAGGCCACCTGGGCAATCAGTAAACATGGGTATTCAAAGCCAAGGGAAATTCAAAGCCATAGCCCCTGTGCATGTGGTGAGGGATATGCGCAGCCTGGTTAAAAACACATACAACCAGTCATTTAAGGGTGTTAGTGAGGCAGTCCACAGAACAGAGGACAGTATCACTGGATTTCCACCACCAACATCTCATCCAATTAGCAGCAAGGGGGAAGACAAGAGAAAAGGATACAAGCAATTGGAAAAACCAAGAGTCCAGAAAGTGACTCCACCACTTGCACTAGACAAGATCAGGGATTTGGCCTCTCTTCATGCCACTCCTACAGGATGTGCAACTAAAACTACCTCTCTCCTGGAATCACATGACAAAACTTTCAGTGCTGGATTTACAAAGGTCAACCCTATTATCACAGCCAAGGAAAACAGTCGTGCTTTGTCAAAATCCCCAGAGGCCCTAAACAGCCAAACACCCATCAGCCAAGTAGATATCCAAGGCAGCAATTTGAAACAAACAAACTGGGCAGCCATGGCAGTACAGACTAACAAGGAGACCTCAACCGAGATATCCAAAAATGGGCAGTCTGTGAACTCTAGTAGGTTGGGATATGAAAAACGCAGAGACTCTGCCGAGCATCAAAGGCAGCATCTGGCAGCTGCCATGCAGTACTGTCTACCTACAACAAGTTCCAATGAGCCGGACAGCTGTAAGCCATCAGAACAAGTGTGTTCCTCAATTGAAGATGGTCATCAGACCCCAGTTCCACCTCCCAGACCACAGAGTGAAGCTGGGCCGCCCTCCGCCTGCATCTTAACTGTCACTGCAGCACCAGTGCTCCCGCCATACTTCTGCAAACCCAATCCACTGGGGTACCAGACAGTCTCTCCCCCTATGGGAGCACTTAGCTATGTTCAAGGTCCTGTCTTGCTGCAAACACCATCTCATAACCAAACTGTTATGGCGAATGGTCCCATCTCTTTGATGAGATCATTATCTGAGGAAGTAAGATTGCTATCTCAGCCATACATAACAGATGGAAATACAATACAATACAGCTCACCTAAACAGACAGAGAATGAAGAAACCAGACTGAAAATGCCTACGCCGGATACTCAGCAGTGCACAGCTTTCATTGCAACCCTGGGTGCTGAGGTCATACGAGGGAGTGCCAGTATGCTGTATCCGGAAGTCGGTGGAAGTCTGGCTCAGAATCCCCGCCAGCTGCTGCTGGACCCTGAAACTGGCCGCTGTTTCTTTGTGGACATGCCTCAGCTGCCACAACGGAAAATTCTGTTTGACCCAGAGACTTGCCAGTATGTGGAGGTCCTGCTACCACAGCAAACATTGTCTGGCACAGTTATGCCTTCCCCCTGTGCCATACCCTTCCCCTCCCTTCATGTCCCTGCCATTTACACTCCACATTGCTTACCTTACGTCCAGGTACACCCTCAGGTGCTGCCACCACCACGGCCATGAAACCTGATTGGGCCAATGAATTCAAATGAACACACGCCTTTTGAATTGGGTGACCCACAGACTTTCAATGCTAAACACAAGCTGTTTAAAGACTGTAAATGAAATGCAAAAATATGCATACCACTACATGAACAGAAAGTATTACAGAAGAAATCTTACAAACTATCTGTTCGTCAATGCATGTCTGATAAAAACTACCTCTGGAATTCGGAAATGAAGTGGGTGAGTCATACCATCAGTGTATTGCTTTTATGCAGCTTTAACATATACATATTTAAACATTCAAGCATTCACATGCACACACGTGCACATACACGCACACATACATACACTCGCACATGCGCACGCATGCACTCATATTCTTACTGTATTGTTTGGCCTGAGTGTAAGTATCAGTAAATGTCACTAATTAGCCAAAGCATTTTTCCCATTTCCATTTGAAATTCTATTACTATTTTGTAATGGAATTTATAAAATAAGAACTACACATACAAATTCTGCAGCATGTGTAATAGGGAAAGAGCTTAGACCAACAAAAATCTCACTCAGGCACCTTAGAGTCTTTAATATTTTTAACATCTATGGAATGGCACACTATATATGTGAAAAGTCTCTAGAGGTTGAATTAAATCATGTACACTGTTTATTGTAAATGTTGCTAGAAACACTTTCTTAAAGCATTTGTGAACAAGAAATTAACCAGTTTTTCCACAGGGAAAAATGTTATTTAAACCTATTTTATTAGTTGAAATTGTTCACTAGAAGTTATCTAAGTAATGTAAAGGCATTGGATCACTTCCTTTCGGAACCTTGCAAATGTGTTTATTGTTCTTTTCGTGACACCTCTCCATACAAAAGGCCTCTCATCAAATCCCACCGGACTTTTATTACGACTGAGGCGTATCCTCTAAATCAATAAAAACAGTAACAAGAGGGACAGATATGCACGTCAGTGCCTTAATCAAACAGTATTTAGCTGAAATGCTGCAATAAATATGGCACTAGGCACTTTTGCACGTTTTATGCATATCACACCTAATGGTTCATTTAACTGAGACAACATATGTTGTTCATTTTGCACAAATTAGAATTTTGTATGTCAGACACGTGTGTTTTACCAACACAACCAGCATTTTTCTTAAAAATCTTAAACTATTTTGCTAGGCCTGTGTTCATGTAAACACTTGTCATTTTTTTCTTGTTGATCACTAGTGAATTAATTTTGTACACATTTAAAACTAATAATTAAATGTTTGCAAACTGTTAATGCCGCATTTACTTCAGTATACAGCAAAATAATTCACCTCTTGTTTTAACATCAGATTTTTCTACTAAATGACCCACTCAATTTTGTCACTCAGGTTTTGAGTTTTATATGTGTTTTTAAACTTTGATTAGTGCGCTCAACATTTAGTGCTCATAATGCAATAATAAATAAAGTGATTAACAGAAAAAAATGCCTTGTATGAAAAATTTAGTGGCATTTGAAAAGTATGATGAATTCAAATAATAAAGTATAAGCTATGGCTACACTTTGGTAGTAGTGCCCTCTGGAGTGTTCTTCACCACTCTTTGAACTTGCTTCAAGTCCTGTTCCTCACACAAGCTGTTTCTGCGACGGCGTATCTTAAAACCCTGGAATGTGGGGCATATGGGCATGTAGCGCAGGCAGCTAAGCCGCCTCACCAGCCCCATGCCCACAGGGAAGTTATATGTCTCTGAGTTCACACCTCCCACTGAAGAACCCTCAGCCTTCCACTCTATGAGACCCCGCTCTTTTTTTGTTCCTGCATGCAAACACACAAAGACATATTAAGCTTTCTCATGACTTATAGGATTATCAAATTATACTTCTTTAACATGAACTGTCAATCTTCATTCTCTTTATGACACACTATATACCTGGTATTGTGTTGTCCAATAAAAATGCTAAGAATCCTCCTACAAACATCTCTGTGGTCAGGAGTACTGTAAGGATTTGATCCAGCTCTGGCACACCTATTTAAAACAAAATAAAATAGAGATCAGTAGGTCATTCTAATAATCTCTCTCATATTGCCTAGACCACACTTATACCATAGACAGACCTGTCTGAATGCTGCCTGGGTGAGTTTCCAAGTAGTTGGGCAGCATAAGGCCAGAGAACATAGAGAAGCCCAGAACAAAAAGGTTCCGTGAGGAGTTCAGATCCACACTCTGCAGGTTTGACAAACCCACAGCTGTGATCATACCTGTACAAAACAAGATTAACCAAACTGGGTCTCAATCCAAATGTCAGATCAAGAACAGTCAAAACTTCCAGGCGTTACACTGGGTCAAAATAATCTGGAGTGATGTTAGGAAATCTGTCTTTTCCAGAATCTTTTGGTTTTATGTACAGTATAAATGAACAAAACTGCTAAGTTAACTTTTGACAATATATAGGTGATCGTATATATGATATGATATTTAATGTTCTGATCAAGCGTATTTGAGATTGTTTATAAATGGAGTTAGCTAAGTTGTTTTAGTATGTGCATAACTTGGTTGGCTCGATGACTAGCTAGCTAACAAACTGCCTTTTAATTCTCAGGCTTCCCCCTCCTTATTATCAACAGTTTGGATTTAACCTTTAGCAGAAACCTATAATTTACTACAGCCTACTACTGGGATAATGACAAACACCACTGCTTTATCAATCTACAATTTTTGCAATATATGAAATATAGAAAACACATTATCTCATTACAAATGACTTTGGGAGCACCATCACGCTCCCTTGCTCTTCACTGCCCTCCGGTGTACACAGCTCATCTCTGAACAAATCCATGGAGCTTCTTACCAAATAAGGTGCAGAACATGCCTCCTAGCACTGGATCTGGGAGTGAGGCAAACAGAGCTGTGAACTTGCCAATGGTCCCCAACAGGAACATTATGATTGCCCCATACTGCACCACTCGTCTACTGCCCACCTGCACAGGAACCCATGAAACTAAGTTTTTTCACCATGATTGTTCATATTAGTCTATTTCCTTCCGATTCAGTTTCAGCCTATATAAGATCTCGGCTTTATTACACAAAAGCAACCTGAGTACAAAGGCATACAGCAGTCGAATAAAGCTGAAACAGAAGGAATAACATGTAGAGGAGAGTTTCAGACATGATTATATCAATATTACCTGTTCCTCTCCAGTAACATGATAACATGCCATATGGTGACAGAACGTGAGTAGGATTGTGTTTAAGACACAATATACTGTAGCTTGCCATTTTTAGGATTAGAATGATGATATCTTGTTCCCACTGCCCACCTTGGTAATACCGAGTACGCCAATATTAGGGCTCGAAGAAGTGGAGCCATTTCCTGTGCCCAGCAGGCCTGCTATGATGCAGCACACACCTTCTGTGAAGATCCCTCTGATGAAGCACAGATCAAATACATAACAAGAGAGACAAAGGAGCTTTACACTCACAATTTAGAGTAAACAGCATTAAGTGAATTATGCCTGTGGTATAGCTTTTCTCTGACCTGTTGATGGCATGAACAGGGGGCGGGGGGGCCCCAGAGAGACGGGCACAGGCATAGTAATCTCCGATAGACTCCACTATGCCGGCTAGAGTGGCACTGAACATTCCCAGCACACCAGCTACCGTCACTGTGGGTAAGCCCCACTGACCTGGAGCAGACAACACCAGAAGTGTTAGCATCCCATTTCACTAAGGCTGGGATTTAAAATAATCATATATTTTATCCCAGAAGAACCATACTCTCCATTTTTATGGTAAGCATTTAAGCACATCTGCAATCGTTTCTGCATAATGCAAAAAACAAAAAACAAAAACAAAAACCCATATGGTTTCTGAAAATGGCAACAAGGGTACTGAAGGTAGTGAAGTATTGCTAATACGCCCAGGATTATTATTATTGCTAAACCCTTTCCTGTAGTGTGCTTGGTGTACTTTTTGACCCAGTTTTTTTTTAAACCATACATTAAAACTCTTGTCTAGAGATATTTTTGCACCCTTATGTCCCAGTGTGTCTCCTGCTGAACATGAAAGATGCTGAAATCTTTATCTGCGATTCATTAAACTCTCCTTACTTTTTCTGTAATATTATTATCCTGTTGTCCTTGAGTATGAGAAAATGAACTGATTAACTATAGTAGAACAGCCTGCCATGTATTTATGAACACTGAGATAAGAAGGAGAGAGATAGTGAAAGGGAGAAGGAAAGGGCACTTACAAGGATAGGGCATGCGAAACCATGGAGCCCGGGACATGATCTCCCCCCTGGCATCAGTGCGGGCCTTGAAGCCATATCGTGATGGGTCATTGGGCAGAACATTGGTCAGTGTGAGAATGTAACACACCAGCCACACCAGCATGATAGCCATGATGATCTACCAAAATTGAGATTTTTTTTATTGAGATACTGAACATTTCAATCAAACACTCAATTTGAGATGAAAGTGAACTTGGCTGCTTGGATTTTTTGGCAGGTTTAAATGGGATCTGATATGCATGTGATAAAGTTCTTATTTATATTTATAGCTTTGTCTTCATTGGGTCAGCGTGACATAGCATAGCTAAACATTCCTGAACACAAAGTTGTTAAGTCAGTGCTGGTTCATACCGGAAACATCTTGAATATCTGGAAGCGTGTGATGTGACAGCCTTTCTGTCTAGAATAAAATGGAAGAGGAAAGGCCCAGTTCCTTAGATACTGAGCAAAGAGCACAATGAAGAAGATACACCTGAAGAAACAGAGAAGGAACACATACGCACATGCAAATAGTCCCATTAAAAATGAATGGCTATCCATGTGGAAAGAACATTTAAGATGGATTCCTTGTCCATTATAAAGAAATGCTCATATAAAAATAAAGTTCAGAAATTCCTTAAGCCCATTATGTAGATTATGTAGATTGATAACAAGGAGAATATTTGCACTCACATATTAAACACCTCAACCAATTATATGCTCACTGTTTCATTTTTTCTTGTGTCATTTAATCTGTAAATAATTGAATTACACACAAATAAACAATTAGTAAAAAGGTGTTTGCAGATTAAGTTGAAAGTTGCTTACAGCAAAGAGAGGCCCCAGTGGCTCCCTGCGCGTTCTCCTGCAGTCTGAAAGACGGACAGGCCGATGAGGGACACTGTGGGGGTGACAGTCAGGGGCCCGATGGAGTTGAGCAGGAGCCCAGGGAGACCCACCAGTCCAATGACCACCTCCACCAGACTAGACACAATGATGGCGCCCTGTATCTGTAGATCACAGACAAAAGTCAAACAGGACTGCATGAGATTGCTTAGGTGTTACTGGTCAGATCCCAACTTGGTCCAGTTCATTTCTATTTTATTTATGGGGTGTATTACAAAAAAATCCAAATAAAACCTGGGGTACACGAAGGACTCAAGAAAATGATACATCAAAGAACTTTACAACTAATTTGTAACACTCAAGAAACCATAAGCCACAGCACTACCACTATAAAATCATCACTTGCTTTAAACGCAGTGGGGAGCTATGGGGGCATTTTATTTGGTTAGACAGTCTGAACTGCCCACAAGTCAAAAGGAGACAGACCACAGTGGATACTGCTGATACGACAATTGTTCGTCAAGAAAAAGCAAGTACGTCTCTGTTCATGACTCTATCTCTTGTGCATAATTTGGAGTGGGTCTTTAAGAACTATGTGATTAATGGGTCATGTACCTCTCTAATCCGGGGGTGCCAGATATGGGTGGTGTTGAGAGGAAGGCTCCAGTCTCCATAAATCTCCTCTGTAAAATACAATACCAGCCTGCAGCACTAACCTCATAGGCACATAGGTAATGCTGAATATAACACAGAAACCCAGGGACTGCCCTAAGCAATGTTGGATAGAAAACAGCATATATATAATACCTTCAGGTGGACACTTCCACCTCTCCAGTCCTAGAATGGCCTGGGCTGGGATGAGGAAGGCAAATGCACTGGCCTGAAACAGGGGTAACCTGGGCATTACACAAATACAGACATGAATCATAGTGACAGAAAACTAACACGGATACAGTCCAATGAGGATTATATCTACAACAAAGCAAGACAGAATCTCAGGAAACTTTGGAGCTTTGATATCAGTTGACACACCCTGACCACAGTCTAATGATCATTAATCAAGAGTGTTCTCCCCTCTAACTATGGGTCACAAACCTCTTGGTCAAACAAAAACAACTGTCATGGGACATCAGTCAGGCTATCTGAATAGAACGTATCGTACAAAAGTCATTAAGCAGCCATGAAAAACATTTTTAAAAATTTATCTCAGCAGTGAGCATGTCACTTTATGTAAAAGCACTACATAACATGAGAATAAATACAAATAAGCAACAATACGGTAATACATGACAAGAATGTTTTGTTTAAAAATACTGATATGATGGTAAGAAGAACATATTTAGAAGAAAATATGTTTGGTTCCTGACTTCTCATTGCACACCTGATTTTATTTGAGGACTGATTATCTCAAACTGGGTGTTGGAGGGGAGGATTGGAGGATTGGAAATGATCAAGTGAAGACACTGATGCATGAAATCACTGCATTTTTTCTTACTGTTCTATATTTGTTTGCTTTTTTAATGCATTAAGTATATTAGATAAAAATAAAACAATACATGTGGCCTTAGCTATTTTTTAGCATGTTAAAACTGCCATATTTAAGCTTGTTCCTTTTAGATAGTGTATGCTTATTTGTCATTTAACTGGAAATGTCTAAACTTCCTATTTTCGTAGTTTCCTATTTTAACATTTCAGTCAGCAGAATTCATTCTTTCACCCTAATGTTCGAATATACCTAAACATTCAAAATGTTTAATTGTGTATGATAATTTTACGTAATTTACTCTATAAATTACATACATATTAAGCTTGTTTCTTAGGCCAAACTGCAGTGACAATAGTAAATAACTTATGCAAATTTCCTAGCCTGATTCTGGGTCTGGGACATGGCATAACTGAACATTCAATAACACACTCACCTGACCCCAAACGTGGTCTGTATTAGAGTGGTGATGCCCACACAGGTGAAAATAGTACCAACTAATTGGCTCACGGTGTATTGGTCCCTCCCTACACACATAGCATCAGCCAGTAGAAATGGTACAGCAATGGTACCGCTGAAACACGTCAGGTAGTGCTGGCAAGACAGGAGCACAATACTAGGGATGTAAAATAAATTACAGAAGAAGAAGTAACACAACCGCACCTATTTTGGGATGTTGATTTAGAATAACATTCTATAATGAATACAGTAATTTCTGAAAACAAAATTATCCTGACGGGTGCAGGCAATGGACAAAAAGGGCACTGGACAAATTTCCAAGTGCTTGAGCATTTAAAGACTTTAGTAAAGAACATCTCTTCTCCTAAAGGTTTCTGCTTTGGATATGCACATTTTTCTTAGCACAGCGACAACATTGTTCCCATACCTGCAATCCAAGCAGTATGCACAAGTACCAGGGTGGCACATCCTCAATTCTGTAGATCATGTCAAAGCATGGTGTCTGAGTGTGATTCTCTGCAGGGTGCTTGGCCCCCTTAGAGGGCAGATCCAGCATTTCTGCTTGTGTGCCACCATCTAGAGGTGAAAACTAGGGAGGAAAGGAAACTCACTTCAGCACGTTTTCACTTTTCATTGAATCTTCTCTCAATAATTAACTGTACCAAGTTAGATTGTAACAAGAAAAAGACACATTCTTTCACCTTTTATACCAAATTTGGTGAACACTGAGGGGTATCCTTTGTTTGGAACAGAGATAAGACTTTAAGCCTTGTGTAACAAAATCCACTAGCTCATCATTAGCATCATAATTGCTCACTGGCTAATATCTCCTCTAATTTCTCATTATAAACCATGATAAATGTGAAAAGCCACAAAAGAAATCAAGTGGTTGGACTAGTATTATACTGATGTTTGTATAGTATTTATATACACTTCATAACATGTTTTGTTAATATAGTATTGATACGCTGATGTTTTTCCTTACTTATCAGTAACTATGACTGGAAGTGATCCTTATCTAAATTCCTTCCTACATTTGAACAAAGTACACAGACACAATGTCGACCACATGCAAAAACCATCTGATGTTCCTTTTAATTGGATTATAATAAACAATTGATTATGTGCAGTATAAACAAAAAGACAGGGTCACTGATGTTATTGTTTATGGGATGGTTTCCTGGCCAGGTACTGAGTGTAGTCGTAAAATATATTTTTCTTTTAATTAAGAATCTCCACTTGGAATGTTCTGTATCTCAGATCAGTTAGTCCCTGAAATCTGCTAAGATGAATTAACACAGATTTGTAATAAGTTTTGTCACACAAGAGCTAGCATGGTGCATGGCTTTTGCGGAAGAGTAATTGTCTATAAACACTTCTTATTAATTAGCCAAAAGCAATGGCGTTATTTATTCCATCCAGATTTAGCTTTTCTTATGCAAAGTGCCAGTCATACCCTCTTTATTTCATAGGATTTTGTGGAACCATTTGGGATAGTAAGAAAAAATAAATTTGATCACACTTCATGTGTGTTAACAGTAGTTACTTTAGAAGCAGATGTCCATTATAGCAGGGATAAGCCAGTAAGCTTTAAAACCTTTAACATTCCTTCTTGATGAACATCAGAACCAGGAAGTACTAAGATACAACATGCTCCCTACACTCAGTAATAAAATAGTATGAAATACACACAGGAACATCAAGATTTGAAAACATAAATTCCAATGCAATGCATTATATTAACATTAAATGTTTCACAGTGAATCTGCTTAACATGCATTACTCACTTACTTCACAGACTGATTATAGAGTGTACAGACGCAATCTTTGTGTATTTACCTCAGGCTCTGCTGCTGTGTCTGTGTACATCACTGGCCCTTCACAGAGACTGGATGTATGTGGGGGCTCTGTGGGCCCCATGTTGCTGTCGTCCAGCAGAAGCAGCCACGTGCCACCTCATTCCCCAGCGGCCCATGGGGAGGTGAATTTATAGGTTAGAGAAAGTTGGACAACATTAGGCAGGTTAATGATCTGCCTCTGGTTGGACTTTACCCACCCGTGCTCATCAATTTGCCGCCTTCGAAGAAAGCAGAAGGCACAAACGCCCAAGGAGATTCTTTAGGAGTGAAGAACAGGAAAAACAGTGACAAAGCATGTTAGTTGTGCCGTTATCTGGGTGGTAATGATTGGCTTGGTGGAGGTTTATCAAGAAAGTGTTGAACAAGTTTGCTTCATAAACATGAACAACTTTTCCCTTTAAGATCACAGATTTGGGGAACTATCATGATGGCTGACCACAACAGGAACAGTACTGAGTAGTGGGAGAAAATGTGGGAGAGTATTAAGTGGTTTGAAACGTTTTATTCGACATATCATCTGACCTGCTGACAGCTAATCATGATTGCATCACTTCACACCCTCCACACCCACAGTCACCCACCAGGATAGAAGTCCTGATGAGGGACACGAGGATTACTCAGTTTTGGCCAAGAATGGTTCCCAACACCTTTCCTGCAAGCTGTAGTGTTTTGTTGCTCTAATACACACATACTGCAACTCAGAAAGAGCTTATTAATAACTAGCTGGTGTGTAAGAATAGCAAAACAAAACACCCTGTGCTAAAGTACCCCAGGACAAACGCACCAAGGTATGCAGTTTTGCAGCCGGCAGAGGGCGCTACATAGTAACATTTGAATGGAAAGCCTCGAACAGGTTCTGTAACAATTCCTAGTGGCTCAGGGTAATTCAAATCAAAGAGTCGAATGCAATTATAACGACCCTAGAGTGCCTTGTTAGGTGGGACTGAGATGACTACTATAAAAAAATAACATCCATAGGCCATTTTTGCTTAAGGGGATTAATGCAACCAAAATGAGTGAGCAACACACACACACACACACACACAGCATTTCAACAAATAGTGACTGAACTTTGTAGGATTAGCACTCAGTGAATGATAAAACACTATCATCACGGGAACCGGAACCATTATCATGAATTTATTCAAATTCATATGTCCTCTCCCCACTTTTTGTTTCCCGGACAACGGCCGAGACCCTGCACGCCCGCAAACACCCCCCTCTCCCGACCGGACAACGGCCGAGACTTTGCAGTCGCAGGCGCACCCTCACCTTCTAACCTTTAGAAACCTCACCTTCTAACCTTTAGATTAGTCTAAAAAAATAAGCAAAAATGAAAATCAATTTTCCAACAAAATAGCACGACCTTTTATACAGCAATAATTCCTCTGGGCAATGTTCCGCAGGGAAGACTTGGGTCCTGGTACACTTATGTTCATGTTCATTTTACCTTGATATGTATCACCAACCTAAACAACATTGGCGACTGAGTGCAACCCTTTACGACAATGGTAAAGGCAGTGGCCTCTTTCACCAAAGTAATGTGTCCTAAAATATTGAAAAAATTTTCAGGAATCATTTGAGGAACATGACAAAGATTTCATTGTGTTGATTCGGTCTCAATATTACCTAGATTTCAATCTGATCGAACATCTGTGGGACAGAATTTTAATGTTATGGCTTTGTGTGCCCGTGAGCGCGTATATATAGATATACATACAGGGGTTGACATAATTTTTCTGTTGTAATACTCTAATGAATACCTTCATGAATTAATTGGTACTAACCAAAATTAAATCTGCAAATATCTTTGGCAGTTTTGTGTTGCTTTTTTCGTGTCAATATATAATTTTTCCTGCATTTTAGTGCAAAATTATTAAGAAAAATATATTTTATTAATTTTGTAACAAATATAACCTACATTTCCTGTAAAACTGTATAAATTTTCAGTACTGTCCTGTCGAGAGAACACAAAGCAACTGTATAGGCAAGCGCATCTTGGGATGGTGAAATACTGCTGTGCTCAGAGGCAGGAAGTTTGAAAGTAGCCAATCCGAGCTCGTTATTTATTTCTCCTTCCTGCCAATTGGCTGCTGCCCTGTGACGCATCTCTGGCTGACCCGGTCCAGCATTCCCGCATCATAACAGAAAGTGGAGTTTACCTTTAAGGTAATCTCGAGTTTACCTTTATGTTTTCTTAAGGGTAATGTATTAAGCTGAGTTAAAATTAGCTTAAATATGTTTTGGGGCATATTTAGGGTTTAGACTATGAAAATAGGCATGTTTTTACCACATCACAAAGCTTTTCACAATTCACTGCTGCTCTTGAAACTTTGGGGGTCAACTGTAACTCTTTTGCGCTCTTTCTGGATTCATGTTTATCAAAAACCTGATGGTACACTTTTATTTCAAAACATAATTATTTTTCTTTTGAAGGTTTTCCTCACCTTAATTGTGGTAATTAGAGATCCAGTATGAAGTTCCTCAAATTAGGTACGCATATATATACACACACATATACATATAAAATATAGACAGTATATAAAAATGACTTGTCATCCTGAGAAAATGCTTGTGTAATGAGACCAAAATACATAAACAAACATTTAGCAAAAATACGCTAGTGCTGTCTCATAGAAAAATGAGAGGAAGAGGAAAAACAGCCTGGGCAATGGGAGGCTGGAAGGGGGTTGAAATGAAACCATCGATAGAAAAAGCACAAACACAAAAAAATCCCCCAAACATACATGCAAGTGAGGTAAACATTTGTCATGAATTACACTGTTTTGATACTATCTAAATTACAGTCTGTTACACTCTCGGTCAATGAAACAAGGCAAACTATTGTAATCATTTCAACATTCACTTTTAATACCATGCTAATGCCAGCTTACAAACACATTATTAAATCACCATAAAAAAAAGGAAACAACTAACTTGATGTGTTTCAGAACAATCCAATCACACAGATAATAACATCAAACACAGGTGAGTGACCTAAATATCACACCCATATTCATCCCGTCAGACTGGCGTCATTGAGAAAAAAGATGATCTGTGTTCTGTTCTTACCGCTACCTGTGTAAACCCAGGTATATGCAAAACATGTAAACCAAAAGCATGGCATGCAAAGATGGACAAAAAGGTTTGAACACATGTTTTTTCAGCCTATAGGGCCCGTCTGGACATTAACATTTCTCTTATGTTGTCCTCTGCCTCCTTCACACTTCGCTCCAGGTATGTCTTCTTTTGCTGCAGAGAGAACACAGACAGTTATCACACTGGACTACACTGTACTTAATTGTTATTTAGACAAATTTAGAATTAAAAAATGCTACAGTAGCTGACAATGTCAAGCTAGAATGAGGTCAAATGACTATCATTCATAGCTTTGTTAGCATTCCTGGATGTGAATTCCTTAATACCATCTAAAAAAACAAACACCACACATCTGTTCTGATACAATGTCAGAACACAGGGTGCTGTGTGTTATTTAAATCAGATTTCTTTACAGTCAATATATTTTTCACAATGGCTGGGCTAAATGTACACATATAGCATACTTCCGGTACTAATTATTAGCCAAAGAGGCAACATAACATTATTTGTTCTTTAAGGTGTCAAACGGACATTTGAAATTAAATGGAAAATTAGTTGCTTATTTAAATGACATTAAATCAAACGAAGTGGCATTTCCCATATTTACTAAAATGAATCATGCATAAATACACTACTGCAATTTGGTTTAGATGTAGCAGCAGAATTTAAAAGCAAATACCCTGACTCTTGTCACTTACATCACAAAAGCCCAACACAGAATTAGCAAAATCAAAATAATAAACTAACTTGGCTGATTGCATTTGGAGCAAAAAATCAGTTTCACATTCTAACCACACAGCCAAGCTGGTGAATTTCATTTTCCATTCAACTTATATCATGCATACTTTTAACATTACAGCAACACAGTAAATACAGTACAATGTAGACAAGGTTCATAATACACAACTTAAAAATCATTCACATAAGCTGCAGTGAGTATGGACTTAACAGATGACCTATTCAAACAAATGGCATTCAGTTCAATTCACGGCAAAGAGGCCAACATGGAGCTCTGGAACAAATTTCATATCTAGCAGGCGGAGATCTATATTGCTTCCTATAGGCTATAGTTTAAAAATCCAGAATGCTTGCTCTGTTTATACCTGTTGGTGATTGAGTATTTCACTTGATGGTAGGGTGAGTCGCATGATCTTGGATAATTTGTTGACAATGTGTTTGACTTTATGGCAGACTGTCCACGCTACACTAGTATATAGTAGTCTTTCATCTAATACAAAATCTGCCAATTCAAATCAGAAAATCTAAACCGACTCTTAACTTTAGCATCCAAAAAGATATGGATCTGCCCATTCATTGAAATAAAATCAGAACACACACACCTCATGACAAATCTATCAGACACTCTCATACCAACCACAAACAAAACTAATACTTCTAGTCTAGGACGACAGCCGTATGAATGTGAAGGTAGGAAAGTGAGGGCGATGTGCCTGGATGTGATCATCCCACCTGTATACCTGAGTGAGTGACTGAGGTACTGTGGTGTTAAGAAACTGACTATGTCCTGAAAGCTTACAAGGGCAGAGAGTCAAGTCCGTGCACACACACACACACACACACACGCGCACACACACACGGCAGGTTGCCTCTGGCTAACAGGCACTCTGACCATGTGTACTGGATCACTTATCACCAGAACCAATGGCACATACATGAGTAGTATCTTTGACAAAGATCTCTTCGAGCTACAGCACTACTTTAAACTAAAACTGCAACCACTTCTAAGACTGCTCCTAAATTCCCCCCAAATATGATTGGCTTCCTGCTTTTTCCACATGCTTGCATTTGTTTAACACACTGGCCATCATTTAACTTGGCTTGCCCACACACACTTACAGCTGAAATCCAAACTCTTCTTATATGGCTATACCTATGCATGCTTGTACAAGATTCACAGGAAATCAAACAAATGTAAGCAATTGCGGACGCGCAAAAAAACTGGCGTGTGCTACAAGCTATTTCATTGTTTGCTATTGTGTGTAATGAGGAATCAAATTATGCTCCCTTTGCACTATGTTTAAGAAATTCTTGCTCTACTGACAGGGAAAATACAGGCCATGGAAAACTAGTACAAGTTCGGATGCTATGTGCAATAAGGCACTATTAACATTATTGTTAAAATGTCATCAGATAAAGTGTTCGTCATTCACTGAAGGTAAGATTTAATTTTAGCACCTTGTTGATCCTGTTCAACAGCAGTGTGTGTGACGGATGAACTGAAGTCAATGGAGTCCTTGTAGCTACATGCCAACTTGCTTTACAAAAAGGCAAGTTGGCCATGATAAAAAATTCTCTCTGAATGATCAGGGTTTGTTTTTTGCACACTTTAAATACAGTGGGGAACATGCCCTGAGCAAGCTTGATAACAGTTGGTATCTCCCCATACCACACATTCCACCTGCTATTAGAGTCAGATTCAGAAAATTATTAAAAGATATAAAACAAATAAATAACACAATGAAATGCAGGAGGTTATACAACTTGAGTGGAACTGAAAATATACAAATCAAGAGTTTTGAAGAACTGAATTATTTTTGCACAGTTCATATGTTAAAAAGTCAACAAAGCTACACATTTAATGCGGCTTTCCAGACATGGAAATTATAAATGCACATAATATAGCAATTACTAGTCAGATTTTTAACAACTCAGGGGTCCCCAATAAAAGCAATGGTAGGTGGTAGTGATTGTTTTTGCAGACTGTTTGTATTTTAGTAATTTAATGTTGTAAGTAAGCCACGGACACATTGAAGGCAGCATAATATGTTAAATTCAGTTAAATATCTTCCACCCGTTGTTTAACTAGAGACTCACAGCAGAAACTGTTACACAGTCAGCTGATGCAGTGATCTGCGGTGTTCACTAGATGTAACGAAGACTGCCCTCAACTCAGACAGAAAAGCTCATATATGCAAACAGGGGTCTATTTTGTCCACAGCCATTCATTACTGTTTCATAATAAAAGTGTTCGATTTCTATTACCTGTTGACAGTGCTTTTGTCATGCCTTGTAGTCTACAGCTTAACAAGAAACTGGACCTGGGTTCTGACCTACATCTGAATTTACAAATGGGTAGGCAACACGTTTTTTATTCCATGTTTCATTGCGTCTTATTAAAATGCATTAAATTCTGTGTTAGAAAAAAAAGTCAAATCAAATGACATTCATTTTAAACAGGATATTCAAAGATTTTATTTTGGGAAAATATTCCTTGGTAAGGTGGCTGGTGTGTTTAATAATTTGAAGGAATACTGGTTGTTCTCAAAGCTAATCTTTTCATTCAGTTTCTGAGCCCTGCACAGCTCCACTCAACAAGTAAAACACAATGAGAGTCACGTATTTCTGATTGTGCCATTTGTATCACAACACTAGGTCTGAAGACACATTTGATTATAAATACTTCAGGTTTTGTGAGAAGAGAAAGTAGTTTTAAAGAAGTGAAAGACCTGATCCAAATAAGCATAAAGGGTACAACAAATGAGTAATAACAGCAGTGATATCTGGGCTGATATTACGTCAAATCATTTTATTATATTATAAATCACCTTATTATTCTTCCATGGTAGACTAAAGCGGCTCAGGAAAACATTCCAATTCATCCCATTGGTCAAGGAGCTCCAGACCTGGAGGACTGGTGTACACTTTAATAGTTCCCCTCCTCAATCACACCCACTAAAAATGACAATTTACGTAGGAGTTGAACCAGGTGTGGTTGAGTAGGGAAATCTCCAAACTGTAAAGCAGTTCTCCAGTCGAGTTGGAGTAGGCATTCAGCTGAGTTGAGAACAGGGCACACTGCAGGTAAACGAAGTGCCTCCACACTACAGGCCCTCCAGACCAGGTCTTTAAAAACCTCACTTTGTTCACTGGGGCACATTCATGCCGGAACAGGAGGGGCACATACTGTTGCCACAAAGCTGGAAGGATATAACTGTCTAATCTTTGTATAATGTAGAATTAACATTAGCCCTCACTGAACCTAAGAGGGCCTAACCCTGAAAAACAGTCCCAGACCATGATATGGCACTATGCATTCTGGTGGGTAGTGTTCCCCTGACAGAGAACCAGCTTCATTTATAAAATGGTCAGATTTATCTCTCCAGAGTCACGTGTACACGTGTGCATTCCACTTTACTTTAAATCTAACAGCCATGTGTAGTAATCTTACGGCTTGTATGCAACCATAAGATGACCCATTTCATGATGCTCCTGACACACTGTTCTTGTGCTGATGTTGCTTCCTGAAGACATTTGGAACCCTGAAGGGAAGAATAGATCATTTTTATGGCATACATGTTTCAGCATCCACTGAGAATTAATCTATCACATTAGAGCTGTTCCAGATTCTCCCAGCTTCAATACGACAATAATAGCACTTTTCAGAGCAGATCTAACAGGGCAGAAATGCAAAAAAGCTCACTTGTGGCTAAAATTACATCCTCTGACAGAGCCACTGAACTCTTTGCTACAACCCATTCTACTGCCATGGTTTGTCTAAGGAAAATGGCTATGTGCTTGAATCTATTCACCTGTTAAGAACAGATGTGACTGAAACACCAGCACTCAACACTTTAAATAGTATGTATGCTGAACACAGCAATTTGTAAACAAAAAAGTCCAGGTTCACTCAATTACGGAACAGCTCTCCAAAGTTGGGAGTAAAAATTTAACAATTATTAATATTACTATTGACAGTGATGGACAAAACAGGCTTTTTTTTTTATTAAACATATTACTTTTATCCATTACATATCTCACATTTTTATAGACCTTATTTCGCAGCAAAGGGTTTCAACTGACAATGCGTGCAGGTTTTGATCTTGATCTCTTAGACAGCCTTTGTTTACCTCTTTGCAAACCTTTGCTTATGCTTAGGCTGGTGGACAATGACAAAAGATGACCAAAATCAGGCCAGCAATTTAGATATTTCATGCACCAAATCAGAAACTGGTTTTGACGGCATGAACTAAATGTAAAAACATGTACATGAAAACGGGGAAGATGGGATATTGATTTCCATGTGAAAGCACCTACACCTACTAAAGCCAGAATAACACTTCTGCAGAAATAATAACCTAACTTTTACAGAGCAGCTTTCCTCCTACAGACTGCAAAACAAGTTATCATTTGACTAACAAGAATTCCATCTTTGTCTCTCTTCCTCCGAGAGTGTAAGCCTCTCTCCATAGTGAACCTCCTCACAGAGCTGGGTCTCCTCTATCATTGTATTCAGGAAAAGGTATTTCAGATAAGAAAAAGAAAGACTGAATAGAAATTTCATCCGATTAATGTGTCAAATGTAGTCAGCACTCATTCCAGTCATTAATATTTAAAACACTCAGACACTGATCTAATCAATCTTATCAATTAAAATGACCTAACCAATAGATCATACAAATCACTAGATTATACAAATTAATTGCCCCTGGCACTGGTTAAAAAAAAAAAACTAGACAGACTGTGAAAAGTCTGTTGCATTTCAGCACGATATTTAACAGGCACAAAAAATGAACATACACAACTACATATAATCACACACAAGAAAAGTAACTTGAGTAAAAAATATTCAGGTAAATCTGTATTAAAAATGGTAAAATGTTACAACTATTCAATACGATTTTTCAAATGTTACAATTATTACCACACATACCCTCTCAAAATATTAAGTGCTAACACTACGGTTACACGTATCATGAATTTTTATGGTAGAGGTCTACAATGGGGCGGGACACCAACGGCACGTGGCGCAAAAGCATGCAGTATGGGTCTACATTTAAGAGTTTCTTGTGGGAGTGTGCGGGAAAGAGAGATGAGAGATGTGTTCTTTGGACTCCCGCAAAGTATACATTTGCATTGAATACAGTTTGTTTTTATATGGGGAACATCATATGGGGTAGGCGACCAAACCCGCGGATGTTTGCGTTGTGTGTGATTTCTCTCATTTTGACTGTGAAATGTTTCTATTGAGACTGTTTAGACATTTTTAATTCAGGTCTGTGGCCTAGTTAGAAACGTTGTTGGTTATATTTTTTTTGTGGAAAACTGGTTAGCCAAATATACCCTTATATAAAAAACATCTTTAATTCACAGCCGGAGTCGTGCCCACATAATATAGCCTATGTTTCATAAATTCCTGTATGTCAGTTAGGCAACAAATACATTTGGTACCTTATTTAATTTTTATAAGCCAAGATATCATAGCATTTAAAATACTCCACCAGCCTTGGTTGCGGGATTCAGCAAACCATAACAGATGCGGGTGGGAGCGGGTCGAAATATTACACATTTCTGCGGGAGCGTGCGAGAGCGGGCCAGAAACTTGCGGGAGCGTGCGGGATGAAAAATCAGTCCCACGCAGACCTCTATTTTATGGCTCGGCCCAGTTTCCTAATACCCAAATTTGCTAATGGACTAGTTTTGTAGGATTTTCTTTAAGCTCTTTGAGCCAGCAACTGGCTGTTTATCACACTGATGACACGATGTATTGGTACAGCTATAGCAGCTGCTTGTGTCATTTATGTCATAAAATTGCCAGACAGATCTATAAAATGCCACATCATACTTCAGAAATTTTGTATTGTTTTTGGTTTTTATTTTAAGCTAAAACGCTCATAAGAATTTGCAGAAGTGTGAAGTACAGTGCTAATAATCTGTCAGGGCACTGCAGGACAAGCTACTACTTCACAAGGTTAATGGGGGATTCCCACTTGCCTAAATACATTGCGCTGAGATAACTATCTTCCTCGGGGATAATGATACCTTATAAGGCTGACCTTCACAGAAAAATGCAGAAGGCGGCACAAAGACTAAGCCTGTACTTCTCTCTCTCTGTGTCTGACTATCAGTGAGTCAGGCTGCAGATGCTTTCATTGTTACAGCCTCAATGGGCCCTCTTACAGGACCAACAGCCACCCATAGTGACTTCAGTCAGTGTGAAGATGACAGGGCAGATAGACTCCACAGATCCTGCTCTAAATGAACCTTTTGTTATTGCCTGTTCCCCTGTCAAAAGGCAGAGGAGTCTATTCTAAAAAGGCCTGAGCAACAGCAAATCCCACTGGAATCACTAAAGGCAAATAACATGTAATACAGAGTGAATTGTGTCAGTTTAAAGCAAATCTGAACTGTCTCTAGCAGAAATGTGGCTTCAGTGAGAGGGAAGATGAAATGGTGGCATGGTTCAAAAAATACAACATTCTTTTAGGTTACTGTGACATATAAATCAGGTATAATATAAAAGAGGCTTTGGCTTGTAGAGGGCTGGTCACTGGATCATGATGAAAATTTAAGTGTGTACCATGATCAGTCACTTCATTGGGTAAATCTACCTTCTATCTACACTCATTGTCTGTTTAATCAGCTTCACAGACCATACAAATGTATGCTGAAGTTTAAAATGATAGACTGGAGTCCATCTGTTTTTCTGCATCATTTGTTAGCCCATTCATCAATGGCTAGAGTTTTTCCAAACGTGTCCATATACTTTCCATCTCTATTCGACTCCTCTAACCTGTTAGTCCACCTTATAGACAAGACATTATCGATGATGGTTTAACTGACGCTGCAGTTTGTGACAGTCATTCATCAGTGGTCAGTTTCTGGCCATAAGACACTTTTGGCTGGATATTTATGGTGGGTAGACTATTTTCAGGTCACTGCTATGGTGAGACTGTTAAAAACTCCAGCAGCACTGCAGAGTAATTCACTCTGTGCACCGCACATGCACAGTAGTGTGCCACAAACAGGCCATTGTTACTACAGTGCTAAAAATGATCCATCACAAAAATTAACATATGCTTACTGGTGGTCCTGTAGGGGTCCTGACCATTAATGAGCAGGGTAATAGAACGTCTAACAAATCATGCAGAGAAACAGATGGACTTTAGTCGGTCCTGCGACTGTGGAACTGAAAAAACTTACAATAAGTAGTTTTAACCAAATAAAGTGACGTAGTTGTATATTTCTTAAGTGTGAATAGTAAACCGATAACCCGAACCAGACACAACCTATACTTAGCACTAATCTGTGCAGTGAGGGTGTCTCTAACATTAGACCAAATGAATTCGGCATATCCTCTATCTTCAAAATCAGGAGGTACTTATGTTTGCAATTGCTAAACTGCTGTATGGCAGTGACTGGAAAAAAGCCTGTCAATGCAATTAGACCACAGAGGTTAAATAACACAGATTAAACAGAAAACAAAAATCAGTGTTTCAAAAAATCGTCTTCTATATAACACCTGAAACACATGAAAGAGAAGATGAATGTGTGAGAGTACCTATTCAGTGTCAAAGGGAAGCACTGAGCATCAAAGTGTCATGTAGGGACATTTGTCTCGATGCCCACAGGATGGCACCCAAGCCTGTCTTCTACCCCAAGGTGTGAAGTATTAATAACAGTCATCCACCAATCTTTCCTCAAAAAAAAACAGCAAAAAATGACCTCTTCAGGCTGAAAGAGTGGGGGCTGCCAAGCCAATAACAGCCCTGTCATCAAACTCGGCTTCTATACCGTGGGTCAAGAACCCACTTGCATCCTGAGCCAATTATGAGCTCATGAAAGAATCAGCAGCAGTGTCATTGCCATCACACTGGATCACAAGGACATCAGAGGGGGACAGCTGATGACATCATGTAACCCTCATAAATCACTGCTCTGGCGGGAGCAATGAGTGCAGGAGCTACTAGAACCATGAGCTCATGCCCTCCAGTGTGGGCTAAAAACAGTACTGAGACCGTCTCAGATAGGTCATCTAAAAAAAAAAAAAGAAGAAAACGACATCCCAAACAGTGGTGTGACTAAAGGGTCAAGTTAAGGAAACGCCCCAGTTTGCATCAAAGCATGTTTTAACTGAAACTGTCTACAAGTCTGCTTCTTCTGACAACAAACAAACCCCATCATTATAAGCACGTGCCTAAACCCTGAATCGACAGGGAGTGATTATGGTTTGTTCTGACTGTTGTCCACTTATGTGCTGATGTTTCTTTGGTAGCTATGGGTTACGTGGTCAACAGAGGTGGGCACTAAAGGGAGGAAAATTAAATGATTGTGACGAGACACTCAATCACGTGTCCTTGTTGCAGAGGGAAGCCCAGAGCTGTATTCCATGCCCACCACCCTGTACTGTATTAGAAGGACGTCATGGCTTAGCCTGGAATAACACCCCAGCAGCCTTTGACAGCGCAGCCACACACAAGCCCAGACATGCACTACCAGAGTCAGAGTGAGCACACATGTGAAATATTGTACAGCTGTTATGCTGGCACACTGTGTTACTGTTAACAAAATGCTCAGCTCTATGATACTCACCAACCACAAAAACCTACTATGTAGTTCCACAGCACACAAACACCCTGTCAGTTACTTGTTATTATTAATATTATCCATTTTAAAAACAATATTACTGTCGTTGGATAAGCTCCTTATAATGATTGTAAAGTAAAAGTGAAGGACAAGGTACAGCAGTTGCATGCCTGATTAAGAGGTCCAAGTTTCAATCCATATAATTCATACACGCAAATATACACAAGGCAATTCCTACCCATAATGAATCGACCTATGCCTAAGGAGATTCGGGCCTCCTCCAGACCAAATGGTTAAAAAGGTGTCACATGGTTTCATAATATACTTAGTACTCCTTGTTGTACTTATCGCCATCTTAGTAATACATGAAAAATTTCCAATTTTATTCTGTTCTACCTAAAGTTATATCATGTCTTTTTATACATGTAGGAAATAGAACATTTTATAGTTTTATTCAACAGACGCATGTAATTTCTGGTATAATCCCACACTTTACTTCAGGATTAATTATGTATCTACCCTGTACTGAATAAATGAGGTACACATATTTGTAACAAGTGTTTCTAATGTCAACTGAAACCAAATGGCATAGCTATCCTCAGCTTCTAACATGGAAATGCTGTTTTTGACTAACTTAATAAGGGTGGAATATATACTGTGCCATGCAATAGTGTACACACATAAGGAATGTTGAACCAGGACACATACAAAATTTCAACTGTTGACAACCAACACTCAACGCTCCATAAACTATGAGCTAGAGGGAGATGACCCATCCTACCCACAGACAGACGGAAGGTGAATTGAGCAACTACATTGTGCCTCATATCCTGTACTCATCTGTAATGACCTATGCCAACAGCACACAGTTTCTGTCAGAGTATGAGTAAAGTATGCTGTGGTCCCATCATATCATTCATGTTAAAAGACGGCTATAGTTTTTGGTGCACGTTTTACAACCATAAAACACCCCAAAGTTAATAAAAGCAGGTCAAGTTAATAATGGAAGAAAGTTTCTTATCATAAAAACACTTTCAACAAATTTACATTGCAGCACAAAACAACAATAAAAATTCAACTATGTCTGGCACAAAGAAAGAAGTACAATCATAATGATGTAATGACTGTTCTGATTAACCTATTGGAATGCCTGGAATCAATAGTGTTTAATGCAGCATATGAAACTATTCAAATTCATTTATAAAGGGCATTCAAATAACTACTTGGATCCTACATATAAGGAAATGGACATTTCCTTTCACTTGAATTTCCAAGCTTGTGT
>JBBJLS010000023.1:6871233-6886576 GCA_037577275.1 Bryconaethiops microstoma
TGAAAACATGGCGTTGAGAGAATATGGTGCGCATACACAAACACACACAAACACACACACACACACACACACACACACACACACACACACACATACCAGCACATCCGTGCTGACCCTGTTATTATTGTTTGGAAGACTTTTAAATATCTAGTTATTGCATAGTAACATAATTCCCATTTTTATTTTTTGTGTAAAAGCAATAACGTTAATAATCACATTTACATTTGAATGTCTTCATAGAAGTAGAACTAATTTACATTTTTCCATAACTGAATATTACATACAGTTTTCATCATGCTGTTGTGGCTCGACATATTAGTGTTGATGCCAAATACATTTGTGCAAATGTACATCTCCACATGGCAACCACTCAAACAAAGATTGTTTTTGCAAGAGAATAAAGGAATTGCCCAAAATTATTTGTATTTCTTAAAAATATGACCGAAGGACATGAAAGAATCACCTAATTATGTGAACGCAGTGAAATACAAAGAGAAATGTGTCAGTTTTACTTGTGTTATTGTGCAGTAAGTACATTTCTAATCCAATTACTTTGCGAAAGTAATTGTAATTACATTACTTACATTAATTACAAAACTTCATAATAAAGAACCCATACAAGCTTACAAAGTGAATGGCATTCACATTCATTTTTTTTTCTGTGATGCTAAATTTGAGCATATCATAATGAAATACGTTTATTACATTAAATTAATGGTACAAATGGCCAAAAAAAAAATATATGCACAATGTAATAATGTACTTTATTCATAGAGTGCCTTTCACAGGATGTCCTGCTCGAAATGCTTTAGGGTCCAAAACAATAATTTTAATTAATGAATATAGTTTCCCATGAAAATATCTACTCTTCTACTTATTATGAAGATTAGATTCCCTACAACGCCCGGTGTCATTAAGTTATGGTCAATGAAGATGTGCGAAGAGCTTCAACATTCATAAAGTAGTTTGGTCCACCTAATGAGGCTTTAATTTCTCTGCTGACTGACAATCTTTCCTAATGGTCAGTTCTGAGCTATTATGACGTGCATTAGTCTTCATTCTCAGAACTACCATCGTATTACTCGGTACTGTCCTGTTCTCGGTTTCCCCGTTGCCGTGTCGACAGCGTACCTTGAGAGATGTCCAGCTGACGTGTGATTGGCCTTTTTTGACCAGTGCATGGTCCAACCTTTCAAAACTGGATGTTCAGGGAATGTTCTTGTCAGTCAGACGACAAAGAGGTCAACTTATCCTTCAACTCTCATAAACAACTCTACTCTGCCCACTGGAGAGCCACTGAAACAAGTTCTAGCAGTATGAAGGGAACCCTCAGTGTTCCTGATCTTCAGAGAAGGTCTAGTGATGAAGCTGATGATGATAATAAGCTCTTCAATTGGTCAGGAGTTAGTCCAAACACACTAAAAAGGTCCTGAGTTCGGAAAAATCCTTGCTCTGGTCTGAATGAACCTTAAAATTTCTGGAAAGGTTCCTCCAGGGAAAACATGCCTGAAAGTCCCTCCAAGAGTTCCTCTAGAAGTTCTCCTGAAACTCAAAAGGTTCTCTTGGAAAAAAACATTGCTCTGGTCTGAATGCACAATCCAAGTTCAGAGTTTCTGAAAAGGTATTTCCAGTGGAAAGCTTGTGCAAGAGTTCCTTCAGAATAATGACCTCTGAGAGTGAAAACGCTCTGAAAAGTCCTTGATCTAGTCTGAACACCCCTTAAAATTTGTAGGTGTCTTGAAAGGTTCCTCCAGGGGAAACATGACTGAAAATTCCTGCAAAAGTAGTGAGCACTTAGAAGTTCTCCTGAGACTAAAAAAGATCTAAAAAAAGAAAACTTGCTCAGGTATGAATGCGCCTTAAAATTTTCAGGTTTCTGTAAGGTTCCTCCAATGGATCGAACACTTAGAAGTTCTCCTGAGACAAAAACATACTCCTGAAACACATTTCCCACATACTTGAGCAGGTTCCTCCTTTGGAAACACAACTGAAAGTCCCTGAAATAGTAATAAGCACTTAGAAGTTCTCCTGAGACTGTAAAAGTTCTACTTGGGCAAATCTCTGGTTCCTGAAGAGATTCCTGGAAACACAACTAATATTCCAGTTTCCCATTTGGGGTGAACGACCCCCCAGCCTGTGAACACACACCTCTCACCTGTGACATTTACCCGCCGAGCTCCGGCCCGGCCGTCTACCCCGCCCCCCCGACCCCCGGCCGGGCAGCGTTAGCGACCACTGGAAATGCTAACGTGGCCACCCGGGTGCGTGTAATGTCACGGTGTCCATTTAATTAATCCTGTATCTCTCCTTAATTAATTTTACCCGATGCAAGGGTGAAGGTGAGGCCCGCTTCGGAATGTGAATGCCGTTTTGTGTGTGTGTGTGTGTGTGTGTGTGTGTGTGTGTGTGTGTGTGTCAGAACCATTATGACTAACGCTTTTGTTTGTCCTCTTAATTAACTGGCGGGTTGTTGTCATGGAGACCATGACCCCCATTATCTATGTGCAGTAATAGCTCTGGTAACTGCGGGATTAGTCACAGGGTGTGTGTGTGTATATGTGTGTGTGTGTGCGTGTGTGTGTTTGTGTTCACACCGCTTGAAACACAAGCTAATATAAAAGCTAACTCTTGTCTCTCAAGGTTTAGGCCTAGTTTATGGTACAAGATGTGGCAAGCTGCTGATGCACTTCAGTGTATGTGTATGTGTGTGTGTGTGTGTGTGTGTGTGTGTGTGTGTGTGATTGTGTACCCAGTCTACAGCCACTTGATTACAGTACTAATCTGTCTTGATGGCGCAACATTTGTATAGGTTAAAACAGGTCTATTTACACCCCTCTGGGTCTACATGGTGGCCAATTAGCATTCGGACTGAAGTGTGGTCGCGAACATCAGGAGAACCAGGCTGGGTGCTGCTTGCCCAATGCTAAAGCTAATTCACTACCAATAAGCTTCCATTAGCCGCATTAGCCATGTAGCACAGGGGTCAAAACAGAAGCCAGTCTTCAGACAGAAGGCCTGATGGACTACCTTTGCAGCGAGGTGGGTTTCCACCCAGACTAGATGTTTGTGGGGGCTTTCAAAGCTTAGCAGGACCTTGGTAGTGTGTGTGTGTGTGTGTGTGTGTGTGTGTGTGTGTGTGTGTGTGTGTGTGTGTGTGTGTGTGAGTGTTTTCAAGCCACTTGAAAAACAAGCTAATATAAAAGCTAACGATTGTCTCTTAATGTTTAGGGTCGACATGGTGATCGATTTGTGTCTGGACCAAAAAAAGATCAAGAGCAACAACAGGAGAACCAGTCTGGTCATTACTTGTCAACTGCTAATGCCAATCCACCACCGATAAACTTCCATTAGCTACATTAGCCATGTGGCTAAGAAGAAGACAACCTTCAGGTGGACCACTTCTGCAGCAAGGGGAGTTCCTTCCTTGACCAGATGATTATAGAGGCCTTCCAAGCTGTCATGGTTCTGGTCTGCGACCGCTGGGGGTCGCTGTGGGAACGTGAACTGTGCTCCACCCACACCTGAGGATAGTTTCGCTGAGGTCTAATTAGTCTCGGACTGGTTATTTAAAGAGCTCTCGTCCTCAGATGTGGTGTGGAGCATTACAGGTTGCTAATATATTCTCTACCAACTCTAATCTCTTCTCTTCCAGTCTCTCCTTCTCATTTATCGTAGTTCGTGTCTGACCCTCGTGCCGGTTTGTTTCTGATTATTTGTTTTGTAAATAAACTCGATTCAACATGGAAGTCTGCGCCTGTGCCTCACCTTTATCTCGGTTCAGAAGGGACTGGCCAACCGTGATATAAAATTACAATAAAATTACAATAAAGCTGAATTACAACACAGCTGTAGTCACCAAGGAGTAAAGAACAGCTGTGAGACCAAGACTGAAAAGGAAATGGTATATTTGGAGTTCATATTTTTTGCTGTTTCTCAAGTATGGCTAATGAGCTCATTATAAACTGGATAACACAGAGATAGGAGCCTAGCTATGTGCTTTAGTTGATTTATGTAAACAATTAAATGTCCCAATACATTTGTACAAATGATCAAACTCTGAAATAACTGACCAACTCATCAAAAACCAGCAGATTTGCCTACAGAAATCATTTCACTTGTGGTTAAGCATGGTCATGTGTTCAATAAACAAGCTAAATAACACTGTAAACTAATGGCTAAGTAAAGATTTTTAAATATTTGAAGTTGTCATAACTGCTGTCTCAGTGAACAGAACTCCTGTTAGACTTGTCTCCATCGCTGAACAGTTTGTCTAGCAGTGTCAAACCAAAAGAGACTTAAGTTCTTATAATAACCCCTTGTGAAAAATGTTCAGACTTCTGAGTATGTGTTTAAAATGACCTGTAGATACCATGTTTATCATTCAGACTGTAAACTAATCAATAAACCCTTTCATTTATAATGTATATTTTTTATTCAAGTATTTAATACAGTAGATTGCAGCAAAGTAATCATGACACCCTATTGACCATGTTCAAGTGATTCCAAAACTGTATGGGCTAGTATTGTGTTTCATTTTCTCAGTCATTTCTCATTCATGTTTCTGCAGGGTGATGAGAATGCTGAGGCTCTGGATGCAGCGGCAGTGGAGGCAGCTCTTTCTCTCTGTGAGGACACAGGCCATGCCCTGTCGGGTCACTGGGAGTCCAGCTCTTTTAAACCATCTAACAATGCAGAATCTCTCGTCATCCCATCTCTGCACAAAGTCCTAGATGGGAGGAGGAAAAGTGTGGGAGTCAGACATGAACCATGTGGCTCCAGTGAGGGCTGTGGGACGGGCTACTTACCTGCCTCATCCTCCTGTTGTCCTTCTGGAGAGCTGGAGCACACTGAAATGCCAGATGCTCACTCTGAACTGGAACAACAACACAAGTACAAAGAAGCTGGTACAGCATCACCACCTGCCACAGCTAAGAGTGCTGAATGGCCACAGTCCAAGATAGGTAGATCACATCGTGCATACAGTTGTGTGCAAAGGCATGAATTGTTTAAACCTATTTACCTTCATAAGACTTATGCTTTAACCTGTAAAACCACCATATAATATAATAAAACTTTAATATTAGTACAGTAAAAATCTTGTGAATTAGTGCATCCCAGCCTTGATGTAAATTTGTTAAATTATATCACCAGCAATGTATGATTTATAAACATTAGTTGTTATTATATATGTGCTTGTTGTCCAGATAAATATCATTCTAAGGTTCTGGCACAGTATTTTGTTCACACCACTAAGTTCTAAACATAGCTAACCTAGGTTTGCTTTTCTTGCTTTCAGATTCTCACATAGAAGACGACTCTACTCCAAGGCAGCACTCCAAGGTGTAATAGCTTTCCTAACCAACTTCACATAGTTCCAGTATACAGAATAAACTGAAGTTGAGAAGTAGCCTTAATATGTTTATCTCTCTTTGCTTTCCCTCTTTTTACATTTGCATAACATTTTTGTTTTTATGCCCACTTACAACTTCAGTGTAGCAGTAATTGTTATTGAGATCTTCCATACAAGGGACGATGGTATTATTTGCTAGACTGTCTAACCCTTTCTGTCTGAGTCAGCAGGAGGAAGAGGAGGAGGATGAAGGTGTAAGTGATGCTGAAGAGGGCAGTGTGTTGGAAGCAAAGGCAGGGTTGGCAGGGGATGAGGGCGAAGAATGTGGGGGTGATAAGGATGGGGAGGGAGCGGAAGCCTATCTGTCCGAGGCAGAGGGGGAGACGGAGCTGGAGCCTCCAGTCAGCGAAAGTGAAGATGGCTGCAGCATGCACACGGCGTCCTCCTCCCTACAACTCCACACCACTGCAGACTCGATCCCCAGCAGCCCTGCCTCCTCACAATTGTGAGTGCTTGCACATTGACTATAGCACACTTGTGGACAATTAATATGATATTGATGCTAATGAATTGTGCAATATCTTGCTCTTTAAGCTCTATAAGCAGTGAGGATCAGGAGGCCATTCAAGCTCAGAAGATCTGGAAGAAAGCAATCATGCTGGTGTGGCGGGCAGCAGCCAATCATAGGTCAACTGCAGTCAATAACAATAATCGCCCATTAACCAGTTGCATAGTAAATAACATTTAGATTGACTCAAGCATAAGTGTCATAATGTAAAATGAATGCACTGTGTTGCACTAGCATTTAAACTGACTTTGGCACTTGGGTCTTTTGAACAGGTATGCTAATGTCTTCCTGCAGCCAGTGACGGACGATATTGCCCCTGGTTACCACAGTATTGTACACAGGTAAGGGGTTATGCAGATTTGTCACAAAGTGACTTTTGTTTTGAGATGGTAAGAACTTCAGAAGAATTATTAGCAGAAACCATAATTTAGGGCACACTGTGGCACAGTGTTAGGGGTTATGTTGTTATCAGTGACTAGAGCAAGAAAACAGAAACAAGAAACAATTAAATTAATTATTTACATAGCTGTAAAATATATTTTGACACATAGTTGTAGGGCTATTTGATCTTTAAAACATGGAAAGGGGCCAGTCTGGAGATGAACCAGCTGCCACCTCTGCAGGACCACTGGTCCTGACCTGCCTGGGACAAGAAGGAGGAGGAGGGTGCCTCCCTCTCGTGATTAATGCCAGCACTTGCCCCTCGTAATCAGCAATCTCAGGGGCACCTGCAGGTGGATCCATAAAGCCACAACCTGCAGTCTGTCTCACTGCTGAGTCATTGTGTGATACAGTTTGCCCCTCACGTTATGCAAAAACATAGGCAGTAGTATGGCTTTTGAGTTTATCTGCTGAGTTTCCCTGCTTTCGTTCTGTGGCAGATTTTGTCCCTAGGGGCCTGTTTCCGAATTTAATTTTGTGTGTTCAATATGAGAAACTTTTTTTGAGGGATCATTTCAGTTCAGCCCAGTTTGGGTCCACCAGTGTGTACCTTTTAGGCAATTTCTGTTTCCTATTCTTAATTTAATCTCTTTCTGGGATATTCTCAAAAAGAGCCTGCCTTTTAACCTCTGGGGCCACACGTCCTCCTCACAGCCCATCCAGGGGCCATTTGCACCTTAGAATTCCAGCAGAAGTGTCACTGGTGGACTTGTAAGGAGAAGGATATTCTATCATGGGGTAACACTGTGATAGTGCTTCCCTTTTCCCAAAGCCTGTAAATTTGTGGATTCTCCCAAGTTGCCCGTAGCCAAAGATGCGACAGATCACTTACGCACCATGGGATCCCAGTGGACCTAGTCTCGAACCTTAGTTCGCTAGCCTATTCTTACAGGTGTTCTGCCAACTGTTGGAGGCATCTGTTGAGGCCATCCGTTAATGTGTCGTCCAATTAGGATCTGAAGAAGATCCTCTGATGCCATCCCTCCTGCAGCCCCTCCTTCTGGGCAGACCAGCTGTTCTGGGCAGAGTATGCCCATAACATTCAAGGGGGATGCATACACTTGTCTAAGTTTGAGTTTCAGTTTAGGTGCGCTCTACTCCACTATCATGACCAGGAGGCTAATGTAGGGGATCCCATGGCTGAGCACTATGTTTAGCGCTGCTGTGAAGTGTGGAGGATGGTGTGGTGGGCTCTCTAGAGGGCTGGCAGATGGGTCAAGCAAGCCGAGGACTGCCAGCACAGGTTGGGGACATCATTGGCCCCAACGGGGAATGCTACCACCGGAAGGAGCACTAGTGTTTCCTGGCCTGCCACATCCTCGACCCTAGACTGTGCTGAAGGCCCAGGAACTTCAAGAGCCAGCTTTTTTTTTTTGCCCCGTCACTCCTGGCTTGTATTCACTCCATGACTTATTTCTCAATTTTCTGAGTGGGGAACTGTCTCATAAAGAAAATTGGTTAAAATATTCTGCATTTTTTTTACATTGTCAATGGCTGAATTTTTGGTGCATCACAAGATAGAAAGAAACTGTTGATTTATTTCTGTCTGTCTAAGGCCCATGGACCTGTCTACCATAAAGAAGTACATTGAAAATGGACTGATCAGAACCACAGCTGAATTTCAGCGTGACATCATGCTGATGTTCCAGAATGCAGTGATGTACAACAGCTCAGACCATGACGTCTTCCATATGGCTGTGGAGATGCAGAGGGATGTGCTGGAGCAGATCCAGCAGTTTCTGGCCACTCAGCTCATCATGCAGACCTCAGAGTCAGGCATCAGTGCCAAGAGCCTGCGAGGCCGAGAGGCCAACCGCAAGCAGGACCCCAACGACAAGGTGAGACAAGAGAACCTAGTGTCTTTGAATGTAGTGTCTTTATGTAATGAGATTTTATTCTAAGTTATTTTTATCTGTTTCATTCAGGGCTTTTGTCTTCAAAGCCTATTCCTTTTTGAAATGGTACAAAAAAACCTAACGCACTAATGGGTTTAGATTTCTTATAAGCAACACATAAAAAATCTCTTTATATCTATATTAACAGATGAAGTCCGTTAATAGGAAAAAACCTTTTTATTTAGGTATCTGCATATTTAGGAAGCTGCTTTATTAGCAGTAACCTCATCTGAATGCTTCATGTTGCTCAGTAACATGCAGCAGACACATTGTGGTCATTCTTTGATACAGACCATTTCAGTTCATGGCTTGTGTTGGATCCCACCATAGCTTTTCAACAAAAATAATGTGATCACCAGAGTCCTTCAGTTTGATTAATTGATATGTTCAATAAAGATGAGCAATTCAATGTTTTATGTGATATTTGATTTAAGATTTAAGCATAAATTAAGATTTAAGCATAAATGACCCCAATTCTCACATGTGCATGTGTTTGGTACTAGTTACTATCGTTACAATTAAAAGGCCCATACCCTATATTTTTCTTGTATTTTATTTTTCTCCTGATGCCCACTTACAATAGCTGTGCAATAATAGCTGTGCATGAAGCAAAGGAAGAAGATGGCCTGCTCTGAAGAATAATGTTTATTTTCACATCATGTATAAGGACTGGTGCATGTGTGTCACTTATCTGGGAAAGAGATGGCACCAGGATGCACCAGCACACTATGACTGGCTACTCAGAAACCATTCAGCTACATGGGCTAACCTTGTCTCTGTCCAGCAAAATGTGAGGCAGAGGGCTGTGTGTTTAAATCAGCTAGCAATGGTGTATGAACATGGCAATCACTACGGCACACTGCTCAGTGATCCTAGCAGTACAACGCAGACCTTTCTGTTTCTTGAGAAAGTTGACATTGGCTATTGTCTTGGCTGTTTACATCCCCCTGCATGAGTAATAAAGCTACCGCTGCTCTCTGAAAACTCTAGGGGACAATAAGCGAGCTGCAGAATGCTCACACTGATGGGGGTGGTTTAAATTGTATTTCTAAAGACAATATTCCCTAAATTTCATCATGCTTGTTTATATAATTAAACAATCATTCCCTGTGCATACAATGGTGACCCCCACCACTACATGGGACAATTGGACCAAATCTCCATTCGTCTCCCAAGAATCAAACCAGTCCTGAAAAAGCGAATTTGCCCTTAAGGATCCTTCTCTGCATTACAAGACTGTTTTGACTGCACAAACTGGGATATGTTCATTTAAGTTGCCACCTGTGGTGGACCTGGAGGAGTACATAGCCTTAGTGACTGGCTACATTAGCAAGTGCATTGATGATGTCTCCAAAACTATTACCACTAACTACAGAAGTGTGCACTTTGTTGAAGCCAAGAAATGCTATGGGAGCTCAGTACAACTGGAGCTAGACTGTCACATGACATTAAGGGGGCAAAGACAGTTGCATCAGAATGCTGTTCATAGACCTGAGCCCAGTGTTCAATACAATCATTCCGCAGAGATTGATAGGGAAACTGAGTGTACTGGGCATTAACCTCTTCCTCTAACTTGATCCTGGACTAACAGGCCTCAGTCTTTCAGTGTAGGAACCAACACCTCCAGAACTATTACCAAGTGCTGGTACTTCCAGGGGTGTGTGCTCAGCCCATTGTTTTTCATTCTGCTGAGACATGACTGTGCTGCCTAGTACAGCAATAACCGCATCATTAAATTTGCAAATAACTCAACAGTGGTAAGACTCATAAGCAACAATGATTGCGCATACAGAAAGGAGGTCAGACGGCTGGAGGACTAGTGTCAAGACAACAACCTGTGTCTGAATTTTGACAAAACAATGGAGATAACTCAGCTTCATCAGGAACCTCTCCCTGCACACTTCACATAAATTTACATAAATTACTCTGCTGTCAACCTCCGCAGCTGCATCACTTCCAGATTTGGAAACTGCAAAAACAGTAACCAAACGTCTGCATCTGTCATGCAGTCAGCATTGTTGCAGATCCCACCCACCTCGCTCATGGACTGTTCTCCCGTTGTCTGGGAAAAGGGAAGCATCAAAAGCACCACTGGTAGACACTACAACAGCTTCTTCCCACAAGCAGACAGGCTTCTAAATAATTAATTGCCTCCACCTTGCACGAGAGGCCTAAATATAGACAAATTCACACAACAAACATACTCATTGGACTGATGCTTTAAAACTGCTTTTATACTGTTTTAAACTATTTATTACCTAAAGTTTATTACCTTAAGTGCTATACTACATTCATGTCTTGTCTTGCACTAAAGTCACACGATTTTGTTCCATATGGTTTTGACTGTCTTTGTACTTTGCATAAGGCCAGTCTGACAAATAAAGTCCTGATTCCAGAGTATTTTTACTTTGTAGCAAATGAATAAATCACAGATAAACTATTTTTGTTTAATAGCTTAACATTTTGGCTTTGTTATACAACCTCAGGCAAATTAAATATTTGTAAATATTGTTTTTCGAGGAAAGATAATTAAATAACTAATTGTGGAGGAAATAATGATGAAATCAACAACAACAAAAAAATCACAAATAGTACTTTGTTGCTTCTCCCTAAGCCTAGATTCTTTTAAGCATGTACTTATCAAATGAAAACCAATATTCTCCATGAAGCTGGTTTTAACTTACCTTGAATTGTGGTTGAAAGATCAACTTTGCAGGATGGAGCCTTTTCAAGGTCCATTTCTCTAAAATTTCTCTCATAAACTTTAAATTGAACTGAGATCCAAACTGTTTAGTGGATATGCCTTTCTTGAACACTTGAACATCTCGTTGGCCAATGCAGATTTGTGATTTGTCACCGATTATCATCTTCAGTCGATCACCCACACTCCAATTCCACGGTCACATTTTTTGTTTAGGTTATTTCTGGTTTTTCTTTGGCTTCTCTATGTAAATTCCATTCAATTTCTTACAGTTCTGTCACAAACACCGACTCCTGTTTTGTTTTCATTTGTTTTGCTGTGATTTTTTTTATTTTCAAGGTACACTGCTTTGAGTTTTCTATCCTGACTCTTCAGTGGTCTACCTGTGTTTTCCTTTTATACCCATCCCACCAAGTTTTAGATATACTTGACTAGAACATTTTTTATCACTCTCCATGTTGATTTCCCTCATAAATTAGTTTTGTAATCTTTTAAGTTATTTCTGCTGACAGCTCTCTCAATTTCTGCCAGGGGATATATTAGCCAGGTGGTTTTTAATGTCATAGCTGACAGGTGAATAAGCCTCCTTTCTGACTCCTGTTTGTCCTCTCACAGGACAGTGTTCCAATGGCTTCTCCTGCATTTCTTCTCTCTCTCTTTGTAAGTATTCTTTGTGTTACTGTTACCCTGTAACACAAAGACTAGACAGGAATGTACATATTGATCATACCATACACAAACACTATACATTTATAGCTTTTGTCTTAATTCCCTGTGTATGTGGGCTCACCCTTGATCTGCACTCTAATACCTTAACTAAAAAATTTAATGTTATTGAATAATAAATATGAATATTATTAAGCAAAAAATAAGCCTATAACCTATGCAGTTCTACAAATACCCCTGAAATGTCTTATAAGCTCACAGTTCAGATTTTGTTTGCTGTCTGTCTCCTAAGGATGGGGGCACCAGAGGCCGGCGCTGCGCTATAGAGGCTGACTTGAAAATGAAAAAATGATCAGGAAGACCAACTGTAGACTATGAGCCATAACGACAGTTAGTGTCTCTCTCCTTACTTTTACTGCTCATCTCCCTCTCCTCCCCACTCTTGGTAAACACAGCACTAATGGATTTGACTGGAGTTTTGGACACTGGTATTTCTGCAGCACAAAGAAATGTGTGCCATCTTTGGTAAAGACAGGTTTGTCCTGTAGTATGTGTTACTTTGTCTTGTCTTGATTTAAAATGGTACAAGTATGTATTATTTTGTAGTATTTGCTTTGTGTGCAAATGATAGACAAAAAGTATGAATAAAATAAAAATATAAGTTGGCAGGGTTCTATGTGAGAAAACTGTGTTTATGCAGAACATAAGCATTTTAGCAGGTGTAAAAGACCTGAGACAGTGAGAAGAGGAGCAAACAGAGAAAACCCTCAGCATCTTTTTATTACTATCTCAAGACTGGGGACACTATAATGTATTGATCTGACAGACACTTCACTTGAACAATTGGCTAGAAGAAAGTTCACACTGCTTTAGAATAAGCGAAATCAGGAGAACGAGGGAATGCTTACTGTTTTATTAAACCAGCACAAAGTCTCACTCAGCACCAACTAGCCAAACTATGGTTTGGCTGTAGGGTGGCACAGTAATGTGTACAGCTCACAGTCTTATTGATATTAGCCATTTCGGCCTTTTCCCTATTACATTCATTAGTTACTAATTAGGACTTGTGTATGTCTCCCCTATGGACACTGTATTATAAAGACTTTCGCACTTCAACTTTGTGACTAATCTTGACTGACATACAACTTTTGAATCAGCTCTACAATTGAGAAGTTACAGTTGATTCTTTTGTGTGTAAGCTATTAGCATGAGTGCTAAAATAAACCTAACATAACTGTGTTGTGCTGAACACAGTGTAACACAAAGCAAAGGAAATCTCCCACTGGGCTGCATGCAGTACAAAAGAAACTGGAATTAGGTAGGCAA
This sequence comes from Bryconaethiops microstoma, assembly GCA_037577275.1. Taxonomy (NCBI): domain Eukaryota; kingdom Metazoa; phylum Chordata; class Actinopteri; order Characiformes; family Alestidae; genus Bryconaethiops; species Bryconaethiops microstoma. Next base: position 6,884,181 of record JBBJLS010000023.1, read on the forward strand.
AAAAGGTATGAATGAATCTATGAAATAAATATGACTGAGGTAATGGCTTCTGACAAGGCTTCAGTGCAGGACTGTTTACTCTTCACAACTGAAGACTCAGAAGATAACTAAGACAATGCCCAGTGATAGCATGTTTCTAGAGCAGTGTTAACAAGTACTAAATCAACCAATATTGTAAATGAAATCTGTGAAAGTAAATTTGTACACAGAGTCTTTTGGAATAGTTTTCTGAAAGCATTGATGGTTTGTGGCCCCATTCTTTGCAACGTGTTTTTGTTTGTTTAGCCAATATGGAGCAAAAATGTTTTCAACTGTTAGGTCTTCAGTGTCATCAGACCACTTAAAAATAACACACTCCACATAAACAAAAGAAAATAAGTTAAATAATCCTTAGTAAATATTTTAAGTAATTTAAATTAACAATAATACTAAGAAAACTCCAGTAAAGTGGGAGTTTGAACAAAAGGATCTCTAGCATCAACCCCGGTTAGCATGCCTGGAGCCCAAGTTCCTTAATGTAAGGAAAAAAACAGCTCTGGCTTGCGCGCACACACACACACACACACACACACACACACACACACACACACAAACACACCCTTTGCAATGAAGCTTCACTGTTGCAGAAGGTGGACTGAATTTATCAATTCCAGCAGCTCATGATTAATTCAGCATGCTTGCAGCCTTTTCCCCTATGCAGCAGGGCAAAAGGCAGCATGCTCCCAACTAAACACAGCTCAGCTCAGACTGCCTTTAACTACTCTGCATTATGTCTCCTTTCCAACAAAGTGACCTGCGCAGATGAACTCAAATGAATCACTGACAATAAACTCTTCAGGTGGAGACCATGCTGAGAGAGGAGCCCTCCCTTCAGTCGCCCCTCTGGCGACCAACAAAGCGTTGCAGCTTCTCACAGTGGTCCAGCTTCATGGTTGCAGCCTTCTGCTTCAGCCGCTCATCCCGATAAAGCTGGCCTAGGTTAGCAAGGTCCGATTCTGTGAGAAAGGGAACACAGAGGCACACTCTCTGTATTGGTTTTAATTTTATTGGAAACACTGATTTCAAACATCTGAACTGGAATTTTCTAGCTTATCCTCTAAAATAAGCCTGATATTAACACACAGAAGTTACACACAGAAGCTACTAAATGCTTTACTTTTAACTTACCAATGAAAAGAGTTATTCACAGCATTCACTTACATTACAGTGCTTACAAGTATGTTTTAAGATCGAGCCAGCTTAAGAGCTCCACCAAAGCCATAATAGCTAAGCTACTAGACAGAAATCTGTAAAAGTGAACTGACCAAAAAACAATGATAATTTCATATGCAAAAAAGCTTTCCTGATAGTTTCACAAACTCCCAGTAACAGGGCAGGACCCAAACTGGCCTGCTGATCAATAATGCTCTGCTAGAAAGAGTTTTTTCAAATCTGCCAATTTAAGCATACAGTTTAAGCATACATTCAATGGGCTGAGCTTGCACTGGTTACCAACAAACGTATGTAGACCATACTATCTAACACAACTCACTTTAAATAAACAAACTGCTAAAGTACAGTGATTAAAAGTACATATTTTACTCCATGACTTGCGAGCCACACAGATGCACTATTACACACTACAGTGAAATATTATAATGTTATGGAATGCTGTGCTTCCTGCATTAAAACAATTACTGTACTGTAAGTATAATGTTATATTTAGCAGAAATGGTAGTACTTAGCTGTGAAAATGCTGAAGTTATCCACTAAACAGAAAAAGAAAACAGATATGGAAACAGAAAAAGATTGAAGAATTCACTTACCTACAGTGCCTTGAAAAACTATCCATAGTCCTCTAAATTTTGTCATATTACAACTTTAAACCTAAATGTATTTTATTAAGACTTTATGTGACTGACCAACACAAAGTAGCGCATAGTTGTGAACTGGAAGGAAAGTGATACATGGTGTTCGGTTTTTTGTAAATAAATATTTGAAATGTGTGGCCTGCATTTGTATTCAGGCCCCTTGTACTATACAAGAGTCCTTGTATCCTTCTGTTAAGGCCTCAGACAAGGTATCTGCACATTTTTAATATGCAAATTCAATGACTTTTAAGACCTTTTCAAGACCTCTAAGAAGAAAAATTAAGACCATCATGGCAGAAAAAAACCCCCTGGAATTTAGTTGATTTCAAGAAGGCACATACTTTTTTATATTTTATGGTGGAGCAACATAAAAAAAATAATAAAATCACCTGACTGAAATTTGTATATTTTTTAAACTAAATACCACCTCGGCCATGCATAACATTTTCAACGCTGTGTTGTCCATTATCCCCTAAGCCCCTAGTTGAGATACCATACAAAAGCACACACCTGCCATTTTCATGTTTTGCACCATGAACTAAATGG
>JBBJLS010000023.1:6938217-6951036 GCA_037577275.1 Bryconaethiops microstoma
CTATAGGTCAGTTTACTGGACTAACCACATAAACTCTGTTGGACAGTTTACTGGACTAACCACGTAAACTCTGTTGGTCATTTTACTTGACAAACTGCATAAACTCTGTTGGACAGTTTACTGGACTAATCCCATTAACTCTATTGGCCAGTTTACTGGACTAACCACATAAACACTGTTGGTCAGTTTATTTGAGAAACCCCATAAACTCTGTTGGCCAGTTTACTGGATAAACCTCATTAGCTCTATTGGTCAGTTTACTGGACTAACCTCATAAATCCTGTCGATCAGTTTACTGGACTAACCTCATAAATCCTGTCGGTCAGTTTACTGGACTAACCTCATAAATTCTCTTCGTCAGTTTACTGGACAAATCTTATTAGCTCTATAGGTCAGTTCACTGGACTAACCTCATAAACTCTATTGGTCAGTTTACTGGACAAACCCCATTATCTCTATAGATCAATTTACTGGACTAACCTTATAAACTCTGTTGTTCAGTTTACTGGACTAATCTCGTAAACTCTGTTGGTCAGTTTACTGGACTAACCCCATTAGCTCTATAGGTCAGTTTACTGGGCTAACCTCGTACATTTTGTCAGTCAGTTTACTGGAGAAATCTCATAAACTCTCTAGGGCAGTTTACTGGACTAACCTCATAAACTGGTCAATAGTTTATGTGGGTTAGTCCAGTGCTGAGAACAAAACTGACTTTATTTTCAACTGTACTGTAACCTCTCTTAGCTGTAGCTGTCAGAGAGACATTAAAAACTTTCTCACATTTGGACATTTTGGACATTTGGACATTGAGAGTACTCATTTGACTTTTAGTAATGGAGTCAGTCGGAATTTCGTGTCGAGAGGTATAGAGAAGTAATGTGTTTAAATCAAACGCTTTTACTCCAAACACTTTTACCAGAATGCTCTATAGTCCAGATCAGCTGCCTCGCCAGTAAAGCATGTTTCGTAATGAGTATTGGGAGTAGAAACACAATGATGGGTTGAAATTGATCAGAAAATGTACAGTGTCAGCAGGAAACAGACATTTCATAAGTCTGGCTTTTCTTTCCTTGCATTCAGTTAAAATCACACTAGTGCTGTCTTTTGTTAACTCCTGTACAATTGCAATCAGTCTTCAATTACCAATTACCACAAGTCTTCAGTTAGTGGTTGTTTCAGTAGGTTAAGTCGTCATATGACTGATTTTATTTGTGCTGTAAACACAAGGCTTGGCTAACACAGTTTGCGAACTGCGCTTAGGTAGTGCAACACTGCTGTGAAAGGCGATGCACTTGATTTGCTTGATGTAGATGTGGACATCATTTCTACTTGCATAAAATATGCACCATCTACACTTTTGTTTTTCAGTTCATTTACCTTTGGCAGTAGTTGTGTTGATGTTATTTGTTTTCTTCATGTTGAAATGGCACGCTCTTAAGGTATTGTCAGTGTATACTTTTATCCCACCATGGAGTCAGCTTACTGCAGTCACCACATTTGACTTATATTTGGACATTTGCAGTTATAATGACACTGAATGATGCTGTGATCTGGTAGATCAACATTAATATACAAATGCAATGTGCTTTTATTCATAAACACTCTTGTGAGTGGAACATTGTTAATGAAATGCAGCACAGTATAGGATGTTTGTATGCCGCTTGAAAGGAATTCTTACGCCTCTTAACATCAGACACATGCAGATACATTAAAGGTTGTCAGTCCTTTGGTTGAGCTGATTCAGCAGACAGCTGGGACTGCTAGTAAAGTCATCAGCCTTTCTGTCATTTTCTTAAGAATGTCATCATTTAATGCTAAGGGTGCATGATATGATACGGTGTATGCATCACATTATTTTTCACAAATATGTTGGAACTGACAAGCACCAATAAAACAGTAATGCTACATGCTAAAAAATTAAATTGTGCTAAAAAGAGTGTTTTTGGTAACTTGCATTTGCAAAAGTAATTGTTTTAAGAATGAATATTAAGAAATGTAAGAATTAACTGCATTAGATAAAGGAATAATGAGTTGAAACAGTCTACACACAACACTACACACTTTATTATTGCTAATAGGCTCTCTGTAATTAGTTTAAAACTGTTCTATGATACATGTAGTTTTGTAGTATTCTAGAAGTACTAATGTTATTGCAAACTCAGATAAGTACAGCAAAGAGACTTTTTTTACCATCTTGCCTTCCTTTATTTAATGCTAATATTTGTCTTAAATTTCTAAAGTAAAATCATTTCTTTCTGATGCATTGCCAGCATACTGTAATCACACTTTCAGTGTACAGTAAAAGTCTATTTTTTGACAGTATGATCTGTTTCTATCAGTCACATGGTTGACCACATGACTTTTACTGTAGATGAAGATGATTTAACTCTAGTAATATCAAAAAAGCTATTCTCAGCTTCTATAGTGTTTTTATAAGTGTACAAACTGAGTAACTTTAGATGGACTGGAAATTGTTGACTCTGTCTGACACAGTGTTATTGTGGCATTGTATAATATGTTGCCTAATTTTCTAAGCTGGCAAAAATAATAGCTGTGCTGTGCTGTCTAATAGGGGAGCATGTCACATACATTTAGAAGGAGACCGAGGTTCAAAGATGACAAGTTCTTTGAGTAGTGTATTCTGTCTTTCCTTGTTGCAGACTTTGATATAGTTAAGAAACAGTGGCAGTATTAGATAGGCTTACCAAATGTGTGTGAGTGAGTGGAGAGGCATGCTGTCGCAGGCTGACAGTGACTCTAGTGATATAGGCAGGAGCTGTTTCCAGAGACAAACTCTCTACGTGAGCATTTAAAAGAGGTGTGAAGGGAAATGAGTGATATGTTCCAGAAACAGAGAGTGAGATGAAAAAGTCAGGGACGCGGCACTGAGAACGGTCATTAGTCAGTAGTCAAGCCCAAATCTTCTCTGCAAATATGTCCCCTAAACATTTCTCAACCAAAACACCAAACAGCATCCAACTCTTCATTAAGGTAGCGCAGACATGTCAATGTAGTTTAGGGCACAGTGTGTCTTAATGTGAGATATAATGTGCTACAGAACCATTTTTTGACAATGACCTTAAATCCCAGATCAGATCCTGTTAATCCATTTTTGTACATTTGGACACCTTTTTTGTGTATTGGTTTGTTTTTATAGCTCACAATAAGTCACACTGTGACCTAAACAGCATTGATAAATCTGGCTGCTGTAAGGATGAGCTGGATGGTTTTAATGGGTTGAGAGAAGTTTTGGGGATATATTTGCTGAAATAATTAGGATCCTTGTTAACTACAGTGTTTATTTGCAATGTAAGCCTAATAACTCCAGTGCTAAACTACAGAAGCATATTTGGGATTCCAAATATGTCTTTGGTGATTGAGTACATTGAACATAATTAAAAATTGTATTAATTTGATATTTTGCCAAACTCTAATATTAATAAACCAACGTTTAAAGTCTATGCTAAATTTCCTTTTGGTTTGTCTCTTCCACTTTATCACTCTTGCTACCTTAAAAATAAACTTTCTTTTTGTCTTGGATATATAGAAAAAAGTTGAGTAGTACAGAATGTTCTTTAGGGAATTGAAAAAGGTTCTGTGGCATCACTTTGTTGAACCCTTGTTGTCATCAGAAAGTGAATAAAGTGTGGTCTGTGTGACTCTATCATAATTTGAGTGACAGTACTGGATCAAAAGTTGAATTTGAAATACCCACATGCCTTCTTCAGAGAGAAAGTCTTATGCTAGTCTGGTGGTCCTGCATTTCCATGCTAGACAACTGCCTGGAAATGTGAAAGCAGCAAGCTTAACCTCAAGCTGGTTCGAGTTTCAACGCTCTGTACTATCGAAGTGCCACGATTTTACATTTTCAGGCACAAAAAGAATGACCCAGATAACAGCCATCTTCTGGACTATGTTTCGTGGGGTGTGGGTCATGTGGGGTGTTGTGGTTGGTCACTGATGGTGTGTGGCAAACTTTCTGCTTTATGCAGCATATGTGCGAGTGGAATCAATTTTAAGTGTGCCATATTATGGTTCCAAGCCAGAACCGAAGTGAACACAGACTGTCCATGTCAAGCTAGGGAGACGTACTTTTGCTGAAAATTTTCAAGTAGTGAAAATGAAAGTGCTGGCATCCATCATGACTTCACTGGAGAAAAAAATATGGTGGTGTGGTGGTGCCACATAGCCCATGAGAACTGCATGTGATGGGGCTGGCTTGGCAGGCGGGGAGGCGAAGCTGCCTGGCGCAGCGTGGCCACTGGTCAGGACTAGAACAGGACAGAGGAAGAGAAAGAGAGAGAGAGAGAGAGAGAAAGAAAAGAGGGAGTGCGACGGGCTGGCTGTGGTCTGCTGGCGCCACAGAACCCTGAGCTGGGGAGAATGCGGGGGCTGCACTCCTGCCTTTGAAGCTTTACCTCCCACTAATTCTGGCCTTCCAATTTCCACACACTGGGTAGACCCCCCAATCCCTCCAGCCTCTCCCTCCCCCTCCCTTTGTTTCCCTTATAAGGACAAGCCTGGCCATTTCCTCAGCTTTTCTCAGCGGGGTTGTGTGTGCGTGCATGTGTGTGTGGGTGTTTGTGTTTGCTGTGGAAGGGGGTTAGCCAATAAAAAACAAGAGCTTATTTTTTTAAATGATTTTTTGGTGTTTAAGCACACAGTGTCTAGTCATTGCAAACTACATCACTTCAGTTTCACCAACAGCATAAATTTCTTGTTACAAATGAACAGCTAGTTGTTCAGTTAAAAGATTGACAGCTGATTTGTGTACATCTCCATGACATCCTTTAAGCTAGCTGATAAGTACAGTCAGAAAGCACTATGGGAGGACTTACATGAACTCATTACAGGTGGAGATTCTGACAGGATGAAGGAGTAGCAATAAATTGGTTGTAGTGGACACCCTATAAACAGAATGACAGTGGGGCTTTGGCTCATAACTACACAGATGAAATCATGGCATATTATTAGGAGAGAAGGTACTTACATTGTGCACTAATGAACACAAGAATCCTTTGGTTGGAGGAATATATTAGTGATATGGGAAAAATGTGTTAAATAACTGATATTTAACTCAAATAAGTTTTCAAAAAAGAAATTGAATTAAAAAGCATGTTTATAACAAGTACTACTTGGTTTGCTTTCTGCTCCAAAGCAGTGTTCAAAGCAACTCTTGCTTTACTCTACACTATTGTAGTGATATTTGTTCTAGATAATGCACCAGTGCTTTTAGGCAACCACATTCTGATTTGTTTCACAAGTTTTGACTATTGTATTTTTAAAAAATAGCGTAGCTTAGCTTAACAGAAATGACTGAGACATGGATTTGCTTATTTGTGTTTTATATGTATTTCTATAAAGCATCTCATCAAATATTTCATTAACATATTTACTTACACATGATTTTATGTCATTTTTATTTTACTGAATTCTAAGATGTGACATGCCATTGACAGGTAGAGTCTTTGAAAGAGCTCTAATATCATTAGGCATGTTGTTTTTTTTATTTTAGTTTTTCTATGCTGTCTGAACATAGAAATATAGCAGCCAACTTTCACATTGTATGAAACTTTCATGATGAATAAAAAAATCGAAATGTATCAGAATAAGATTTTTTTTTTTTTACCTTCTTATGTATAGGGGTACTTGTTTTTACTTGTTTTATTGTTGACAGTGATGATATATTTACTAATATAATGTGTAGTTAATAAAGTTACTATGAAAAGTTAATATCCAGTTACTTTATTTATCTCCAATTCTTTATTAATCTCCAATAATAATATGGTTAATTTTCTCACCATTTTATGACTGGGCATAGTTTTCCTTCACGTTTAACAATCTATAGACAGAGAATAAAGAAGTAACTGTTTAGAGTGACTGTTGTTTCCACACTTGTGGGAAGAGCTGCCCAGTTAGAAAAATGGTCCTATGTAGTATCAAAAAGGTTATTTGAGATGTAACAATAGCAGAACCCTTTTTGCTGCTTTATGGAGCCATTTTTCAAAATGTTCTTTGAATAACCACATACAGCAGTCACTGAATCATTGTGAAGAACTATTTAACTATGCACATAATTCTCTCGGTTTTATTTATAATCATTATTTTTATCACAAAGAACCCCTTTTTTAAGCATACGACAGATCTTGTAGACCTCTGTCTAGTATATAAAACTAAAGTACATGTTTGATTATGCTTTTATTGCCAAATGTCATTGCTGCTTTGAATAATAATTTATTGAAGACCATAATGTCAGAGGTAGATAGAATAACCTTAACCCAGTGATGGTCATTTCCCTGAAATAATGACTCAAGTAAAGGTACCATTCTTTTTGATACATTGTTGGTCTCAAAAGACATAGGTCTGAAATGAACTAATAAACGTATAAAAGCATAAACAAAAAAAGGAACCCTGTGCCCAGCATGGTGAAATTAACTATATCTTGAACTGAGCATTTTGAATATCTCCTTTCCTTTCTTCTCTTTGTGGTAGTTTACAGGTGGCTGGTGAGAAGATGTGGATGAAGACTGAAATCTAGAGCCAAGTCAAGGACACTGGGGACCTGCCTGCCATTGGCTGGCTGGTCTGTGGGTTACAGAGGAGGCTCCATCCTCACCTGGTTACTGAGTGAACTGAGAGTGCTGCCTGGGTCCTCCTTGTGCCAGACCCCGTCCCTTCCCCAACCCCACCCCCCTTACCCACGCACACACCACGGGGCTGGACCATGTCTGGCGGACAGTCGGAGGGCAGCCGGACACCTGATGCCCTGGACAAGGACAAGGAGCGGGACCAGCGCAACTCCAGGGAGGATAGCCCCATCATTGAGCGTCGCAACCGAAGTGGCATCATCAGCGAGCCGCTCAGCAAGAGCCTGAAAAGGTCTCGCACGCTCTCACAATACACTGCTGCCTGCTCACAGACAACTAATGGACTGAGTCACAATGGACAGGTCAAGAGCAACCAGGCCAACAAGGTCCAGTCTGGACAGCAGCAGCAACAGCAACAGCAGCATCAGCAGCAGCCATCCACGGCCTCAGCCCTGGTGCCTGCCAAGCTGGACCGGACCCTAGAGCAAGTGCTGGAGGGACAAAATGGCCTGCTCCACTTTGCCCAAGCCGCTGCACTGCTCAAGCGGGCAGGCATGGAGCACATGCTGCTGCCGGGGGGGATGGGCGTGGGGGTGGGAGTGGGTGGTGTTGGGGCAGAAGCAGGGGCGGGTGACCTTGAAGGTGTGTCAGTAGCTGACGTCGTGGGAGGCCACACAGACTTCCCGTACGGTGTGGGTGGTGGTTTCCCCTTCAACCCAGGCCTCTTCATCATGACACCAGCCGGAGTGTTCCTGGCTGACAGTGCACTGCACATGGCTGGGCTGGCCGAGTATCCAGTGCAGAGCGAGTTGGCCTCTGCCATTAGTTCCGGGAAGAAGAAACGGAAACGCTGTGGCATGTGCCCGCCCTGCCGTCGTAGGATTAACTGCGAGCAGTGCAGCAGCTGCCGCAACCGCAAGACAGGTCACCAGATCTGCAAGTTCCGCAAGTGCGAGGAGCTAAAGAAGAAACCCTCTGCTGCATTGGAGGTAAGATGCCACAGAAGGTATGAAGGGCAAGCCCTTAAAGATTCCCTCTAGGGCAACAGCCTTGGGAAGACTGGGTCTGGGTTTACTTGGAATCTTTGTAGTTTATGTTAACATTACATGGTTGAAGTGGCACAAAGTGTCTTTACATGGTAAAGTGTCTTTTTCTTTTACAAATTGTTGTTGTCCAGTGTCAGTGTTATTGATTTTGAAAATGTGCATATGTAGGTCTGTGCAGGACAGAGGGGTTCACTCTAACAACATATGGGTGATTAAAAAACATGATTGTCAGTTGTCAAGGTACAAGTACTACCTCTAAGTAAAAAAATAGAAATTGAGCAGTAGACATTAAGCCATTAAGTTTTGATGTGAATGAGGCACCTACAGAAAAATAAAGTCTGACCATGGTTGGGGTCAGCCTTAACAGTTCAGACGGCCCTATTGCCTTCCTGGAGGTCCAGATTGGTGGGGTTAAAGAGGAGGTTGATGGGGCTTTAGGGTGACAGGTGGCAGCGGCAGGGGCAGCGAGAGGGGGTGGATGGGCAGACTTGCACCTTGGGGTCTGCTCTAATCTACCCCCCACTGTTCCATCCCGTCACTCTCCACACAGCCTGCACAGTGTGCTGGATAGACATTCGCTAGAGCCCTTCCATTCAACTCCAGCTACATGGCTACCCAAAGATGTTTATTGAAGGACTGAGAATGTATATGTAAAATATAGGCATGTACAATTAACGTGTTAATTTCGATCAATTAATCACAGAAAAAATAACACATTCAAAAATGAACGCTGATTAATCACACCATGTGACTTTAACCCGGTCCAGTTCTGGCCACGGGTGCTCTGTAAAATGAAGGAGGAGACCAGAACGTGCTGCTTGGCCCAGTGAGTGGAAAGTTTACATTTAAAAATCGACAGATGGAACAGTTGATAGGAGTATCGTTCTCTACAATTTATGCATTAAGGAATTTTTGCATCATTATAGTACATCAAGTCTAAAATATCACCTCAATGCAAAGCATTTAGGAGCGAATCCGCTGGTTCAAGCCGGCACAGCCTGATCCCAGCGCCAGCGGCCCACCACACTGGACCAGGCGTTCAGACTCAAACTGAGCACACCTACCTGTGACCGACCCACTAATTAACTCTCAGACAAAATTATCTCTGTTGCTGTGTTTATTTTGAGATGCCTTGTATGGACGCCGGAACTATTATATTAGGGGGTGACTTGCTCCCTCCTCACACCATTTATCCACCCAGCGATTTGTATGAGTGAAACACGCGAGATGCTGAGTACAACACTGCGCTACAGCTATCACCTTTACACCCCTTTTCCAGACCCCCAACAGTAGCCCCCCCCACATTATAATGCTTCTGAAACCCGTGAGTGTAAGTACATTGTCTAAAACTTCAGCTTATTGATGGACTTAGTTCTATCTAGCATTTTTTCCCCCTATTTTTTCATATATTAGGTCATATTTTGGATTGCATTACTGCACATGAACAGTACAAAAAACATTAAATAAAAGAGACGTTGAAAATATATGTTCAAAATTCATTTACATTTTTAAATACTTTTACAGCAAAAATGTGTGTGTTTAATTTAGATTAATTAATCTGTGAGTTTCTAATCAATTAGATAATTTTTTTTAATTATGTGACACCCCTAGTAATATAACTAGCAAAAGAGATGGTGGTATGAAAGGCAATGGAGAGGGTGTGGCTACATGTAGGTGTGATGTGAGTTTGTAGTAGTAAGAGTGGTATATATGACAATGCTTGTGTGCGGCTGTATATGACATAGTCCATCTGGCAATGGGATCGTCATCTGGAGCACCAGGTGTCATGGCTGCCCTCTGTCTCGCATGGCCATGTGACTTAATGTCCCCCTAAACTTCATGCTCAAGTTATCTGAAGTTGGTATGACTGTATTTGACATACTCTGGAACATATTATATAGCTATTTACTTAATGTATCTTCATTTATTACTTTTAGAACCAAAAGCTATCACAGGCAATAACACAGTGTAATTATATAATTATATTAATGATTGGTTTGTTCTCTGAAAAGAAACCAGTGGGTTTGTTTTTGTCATAACATGTCATCAACACCAACAAAGGCAAATCAGAAGTCCAGAATTGTTAAAAAAGATTTGAAATAAAATGTAATTCAATTTAATGTACAATTAATCTTGTGAATAATCTTGTGACTAATAATAATAACAACAACAACAATAATAATAATAATAACAATAATAATATATTACTTTGTATCTATGTACTTAGCAACACAATTATGTGGTTTTTGCTGCCTTTAGTGGTAATGGCTTTTTGCTATTTGTACAGTGATATGTTACTCATTGTCTCAGTAGCTATAGTTCCATAGTAGCATCAAATGGAAGTAAATTAAAAAATGTTAATTAAATGTGTTGATTAAATTAAACATCTTCTGTAGTGTTGCTATGCAGATAAGCATATCTCAAGCTAAACTATTCAATCATATCATAATATTGGCACTAAATAATCATTTTAATCTACTGATCTACTGATAAAGATGTGTTACTATTCCATCAGTCCTGTTCTTTGGCACTCCCCATCCCCTGCCTTTAAACACATATCAGAGTCCACATGCAATCATTTTATTTAATCAGAATGTAATTTATGTGATTAATTTGTTGTGTGGTGTTTTGTATAGTTTGCACTACTAATTTGTTGAAAATTAGGTGTTGTGTTATACCTTGCATAAACGATCTTTTATTGTACATATCTATTATGCCATTTTCAAAGAAAGTCAAATTTATGTAAAGTCTAATTAGAAGGTTAGAAAAGATTATTTGTACATTTTGAATATTTCCAGTCTGTTTTTTTGGCTTAAAGTGTACAGTGTAAAAGTGGAGTGACAGTGACAGTGTGAAAACAGACATTAGTTTACATGAGTAAATATATAGCCGGATCTTCAATGTCTTCCAGTTGTTTTATTTGTGCATCTGCTTATTCCGATATATGATTTTATTCCAATATATGCTTTTATTCCAATATATGTTTTTTTTCCTACAATTTGAATCCAATTTCTTACAAACAGGTATGACAAAACAGGTTTCAGGTTTACACATCTCATTTGCAAAAGTGGTTTAAAAAATGGTAAATGCCAAGAATGGTTCATAACAAAAATTTGGAGTGTCTGTATTTGTCTTTATCTTACCTAAATCAAATTTAATTCCTTGCCATTGTTCATGAAGGAACTTTATTTGAGAAATTAATTTCTGATTAATCAAAAAGATAGTAAGAACTGTTTCATTTATATAGCAAAAACTGACATTTGTTTGTGCAGGAATATAGCCAATGTATTGTAAGACATATCATAGAGGTACTACAAATACACTTTGCTATAATATTGCTATCCATTTTCATTTTCTACGTTGCTCTAAAATGAGTGAACAAACAAACACACTAAGAAAAACTACAGTTTTGAGTCCAAAGCCAAGCAGAACCAATGCTTACAGGGCCAGGCCTAGCAGAGTCAAACAAGGTCACAGCTTGTAATGGCTCCAAGTGCCATCTTACATTACAGTAATTAAACTTGCGTCCCATGACAGACCCCATGACAAAAGAGGTGGCAGAAACCTTGTAGCCACTCAGTGTCTCTAAGAGGCATGAATGCTAAAAGGTGTACAGTATCCATGTGGATTTCCTTACTGTAATTTCGGTCCGCCCACATTTCATTGAAAGTCATTTGTTGGAGTGTTGCCATTATTAACATGTACATTGTGTATGTAGACTGAGTGTGAATATTTTGACAAGGTGCATAATTGCCTGGCATGCAAACAGCAGTCTAGTAAGAAAATACTAATTGTAGAACAAGCCCAGAACAATACAGTTTGCGTAAATTGAGCCTAACAGAGATTATGTTGAATGGAATAAAAATTTTAACTGTGACATGGATTAATTTGAACTGTTATGGAAATAATCACACAATTACGTAAGAAATTATCACATAAACTAATATCATTGTTGTAAAAGTGCTACATCACTGCGGTCACACTAAAGGATTTTTTGTGTGACTACAGTGTGATGAAGCACTTTTACAAGTGGGCTGTGTAGTATGGCGCAGTACAGTCCTTATGAACCCAAAACAATCTGTACTGTGCTTGATTACCAGTGTTCACTTTCCATCACATAACCAACCTGTGACCATAGATAGGGTTCTCTGGAAGATGCGTGCTTGTTACATGATTTCTCCAGCTCAAACACAAACAGCAGTAACAGTAATGGAGGAGCTTTAAGTTCTAGTTTAGCTTTTAGACAGCTTATGTATAGAGTCAAAGACAGAAGTTCTGGTAACTGTATTTTTTTTTACTTCTGACAGGGTGTTATCATTTATTTCAGTAATCAGTGGTCTGCTGTATTTCTCGCTCCAGCCATACATACTGGTTTGGTCCAGTTGGGTACCCCGGTAAGAAGGGAAATCAATTTCACTCGAAAAGCTCAGGTGGAAATGAGGACAAAATGTGTAACCAAGGGGTTGTGACCGGATCGTCCTTGTGCTGGTTCAACTGACGGTTGTCCGTCTTTGTGTTACAGGGTACGTTCACTTGTGATGTGTGTACAGCAGTTTTACTCTTGTGTTTGATGACCATTTCCTGTGTGTTTGTGTATGCAGATTGCATTCCATGCACTTCCATGTGTATGAATGTGTTGATTGAACTGTATTGTTTTTAATGAGTTTAATGGATCAATTATAATAGATTACATGAATACTCTATAAAGCTTACGGCAGAAGAAACATAGATTTCATGGCCTATTTTGAAACAAAAAAAGTCTTTATTGTCTATATCCCACTATTTGGTAAATAGTTCCTCTAATCACATTTGCGTATTTTGTGTTTCTTATATATCTAAATCTTGGAATAGTACCAAAATAAAATATTCAAATCAAATTTAGATTTCATGGTGCACTGAAATGTTTACTCAATAACTGTACTGTACTTAATAAATCAAACAGTCAGTTGAAAGATACCCCAAATAGCAGTGTGCGTGTGTGTGTGTGTGGGACAGAGACAGACAGACAGAGACAGAAGGCATGCAGAGCAGAGTTGCTGCAGTATTTTCAGGGTTGGAGGGTCAGGAGGCCATAAAGACCCTAAGAGAGAGAATGAGTATTTGTGTGTATGTGTATGTGTGTGTGTGTGTGTGTGTGTGTGTGTGTGTGTGTGTGTGTGTGTGAGAGAGAGAGAGAGAGAGAGAGA
>JBBJLS010000023.1:6951372-6972478 GCA_037577275.1 Bryconaethiops microstoma
TGTGAGAGAGAGAGAGAGAGAGAGAGAGAGAGAGAGAGAGAGAGAAATGGGGGGGGTAGTGTGCAAAGCACCACCTCACACGTCGCTGACGGGAGATGTCTGGATTTATTTTGGGAATGCTCCATTTGAACAGCAATAAGAGGAGCACAAGATAATAAGGACTGATCAGGGTGCTGGACAACACTACTTTCAGTAACAGCACCAAATACTCCTCTCCATTTGTGTGATTGCATAAGTGCTTTGGGTTATTTTAGAGTGAATGTCCTACAACATGATTTGATGATATCTTTGTTTGCATGTACTGTAGATTAATTGATTGTATGGTTGTTTATTTTTGTTACTTTATTCAGTTGTGGATATTATTGTGACTGATATTAAGGTTCTACATATTTTTTGGCACTGGAAACTGAAGTTACTGAAGGCTGTTTAATGTTTCCCATACTGTGTTATATTAACTAATACTATCAGTTTATCATAACCTAAAATCTGGTGTTGGTTATGGTATCAATGATACAATTTAACACCAGTTAAGCCTCAGTGTATGTGTGTTTGACAAACACATTAGCGAATTAAATTGATGTAAGATGAGACAGAATCAGTGCTTTAAGCTTGTGACAGCATGCGGACTGAGGCACCATCTAGGTATGTATACACACACGCGCGCGCACACACACACAAACACACATAAATATGCAGTTGTTTTTCACCTGACTGTTTGATATAAATATAGTTATTAAGGAAACAATTTAGTGCCTTAGAAAAGGAGTAGTATAGTATAGTACAGTACAGTGTAGTTCTCACTGTCTTCTTGGTCATTTTTGTTGTTCTCTTAAGTGTAAGACCTGAAGCGAACTCTAGGCTGCTGTCTAAGAGCTTGTATGAGGGCGAGTGAGCAACATGAACACGTTGGAGAGAGAAAGCATGAGAGGGAGCTTTCAGCAGGCAGAGCAGAGCTAACATATTCATAGCAAAATCAATAAACACAGATTAAATGCCACAGCTCAGAGTGACCTTGGAAGCACCCACTAGTGTCCCAATCCCACATGACAGGGTCTGCTGTTTTTACAGAGCAAGGGTCAAAAGTCATGGGTCATTGAGGTTTACCGGTAAGATAGTCTCCAGTGAGATTATCTGCCATTCTTAGGGTCACTTCTAAAGCTCCTGTGAGGTCCGAGGTCACACATGACAAGTTGGCAGCAGCTGAGGTGAAAGGAAACATACTTTGTTAGTTAATGCAAACACTTCACACAACCTGTTTAATCAGTCTCACTCTTTTTCCAATAGAGATCTTACTGTTATTTCTGTTGTTCTGCAATTCTATTTAAATGCAATTACAGAATGAAATTATAAATTAAATTATAGAATTAGTAACGTAATGAATTTTACTAGTTGATCTGCCTTTTTCTCATCTGTTTCAATCTAAAAGGATTACAAAACATGGCAAAAATAGCAAACAATGTTTTTATGATGTTATTGCTCCTGATGCTGTTTCCAAGTTGGTCCTATCATCAGGAGATCCCAAGCTTGAGAAGCTACAGCCATCTGAGGTCAGGAGTCCAAGAGAGCACAATGGCTATGCTCTCTGGGCAGGTAGCATGGTCCTCCCTCTCCCCCAGCTCTCAGGGGGATGCTAGCCAACATGGGTATTTTATACCTGTCTCCTTCGAGTGAGGTGAGCTATCCAATGACACTGTATTAGCAAAAATTTAAAAAGATCACATAGTACCCTCACTTTTCCAGCTTATGAGAGGGGGAAATCTAGCTAGTGGGTAGGACTCACCAAATTAGGGAGAATAAAAAAGAAAATGAAAAGGCAAACATGACTGTACATATAGCAGCAACATGTCATTATATTCAAATCATTACTCTCTGTGGTTTTATCATAAGTTAACAACTTTTCTGCTTGTTTCACTGTACTATACTTAAGAAATAACACCATGCTATGTTTTTGACCCAGCATTAACTTTTATTTTGTCTTTGAAATAACAAACCTGGCCTATACCTGACACAATCAATCGATTCCTCATTGTCCTTTTGCAATTTAGATTCTGTAACGGTTTCATGTTTGCCAGGGAAATATTATGCAATATTAGCAATGCTGTATTAGCTCTGTTTTATAAGAGATCTTTAACATTACCTTATTTTTCTTTCTTACAGTCCCAGAAAACATACCAAATATTTACTACCATTTTTGGCCAGCTCCATAGGCCCTCATATATTTCTTTCACTGTTGACCAGTCTCCTATGAAATTGTTTGTAGATGAGATATTGGTTAACAGAAAATTCATTGAGAGTCCATACTGTAGTTGTTGGACAAGTTGGAAAAAAAAGAGAAAACATTAGATATGAATTGGAATGGATTGCCCAAGCTCAACAGACAAAAATAAACTTAAAAAAGTAAAAAGGTTACTTCACCAAAAGAGCTGAAGATTAATTAAATAATTTCTCATTTTCTGTTATGCAATGATCCAACTTTGCTATATTATGTGTTTTTCACCCAGGGATAATTGCTTGATGATTTGTCTGACTGCCAAATCAGAATTGTGATCACTTACCTGTTGTTTATTTAACTTTGATTTGTTAAGTTTGTAGTGAATGTTACAATGTGTAAGCTTGTACTACTTGAGTGTGTGTGTGTGTACAAGTGTAAGCTTTTGTGTATGGATATGTGTGAGCATGAGACTGTGTGTGTGCGTGAGTGTGTGTGTCTGTCTGCACAAGGAGATGTGTGAGCTCCTACTGGCTTAGGGCAATGCTACTGAATGTGTTAGATTCTATGCCGCAGTATTGGTTGCCTTTGGGATGGACGAGATGGAGACGACCGTCCTGTAATGTGAACATAGTCAAAAATATATGGCCCAAGACCAGACACATGTTCATTGGGCTTCAGTCTGACAGTAATGCCAATGGTCAGGACATATCTTGTGTTTTTTCTTTCTTTTACATTACATTTAATGGGAATGCCATAACATGACGTCATCATTCTGTGTTAGCAGCATATAAACATAAAAAAATGTGGGTCATTTCTGGTAAGAAGTATGGTCACACTTTTAATCACAAATTGGACAATGAAGCTTATAATGTGACTAAAGCCAAAAAGTGTGAGAGAGGAAGAGAGATAAAGAGAGGGTGTGTCATTGGTGTGAGCAATGTGGTGGGAGCTGGAGCTCTACGTGACTGTGTGGTGACTAAATAATAAATGTGACGTATCAGGTTTCATGTGGAGCCGAGGGCCGCGGCCTGTGGCTGGGGAGGGGGTGGACAGGAGAGACAGCACAGACACAGAGAGACATAGAGAGAGGAAATGGCCTTAACTCTCCTAGGTTCTCAATGGCGTATACAGCATGAATGCCTCTTATTACATTTTGTTTAATTATTTCTTATATGTGGCACTATAAACTAGCTAACGGATTCTGCCAAAAGCACAGATTCTATTGATTTTTATTCATACCATATTTGTTTGTGCCAGTTGAAGAGGTATAGAGATATATTTTGTTACGATTTGAATTTAATTGAAAAAAAAACATAATAGGTGAGCATACAGCTTTGTTTTTGCAAAAATCAAATGTCCCTGTTTTCATCTTTTCTGCACATAAAATCAGGTGGTCACATAGCTCAAACCTGTTGAAACAGAATACAAATTTTATGTTTACACTGTACTGGTATACTACAGTAACAACAGTAGGCCTTGGCAGATTTTAGACCTCTTTATAGATTAAAGAACAAATAACATCACTGCTTATGTTACATCCACTGTTTTTGGCTAAAAGCACCATTTCTTAACTGTAATGTCTGCTTTCTTTCTTTCTCTCTGTCTCTTCTTTCTCTTAAGAAGGTGATGCTGCCGACAGGCGCAGCGTTCCGGTGGTTCCAATAGGATCGTAAACTTTGACCTCCACCCAAAGCTCTGCCGTCAAGTGCAATGCCAACTCTCGCCTCCAGCACCAACACTGGCTCGCAAACATACAAACCACATCAAAAAAGATGCAACAACTACAAGCAAACTCAATGAAAAACATACAGAACAAAGCAGAAATGCTACAAAGTAATCTGTCGAGTAATGGATGCACCTACTTATTCCTTGAACCAAAAATTAAACATAAAGAAGAAGAAATCTATGGCAACTTTCATTCCCTTTTATATGTTTCCATTTTGGTACATTTTTGTCCTTTTTTCCAGCAGGTTATTTCTCTCGCTTAGACATGGAACCGTTCATTGCCAAACAGAAATGACAGAGTGTGGACAATCAACAAAATTTCTGTGTTTGGTGTTATTATCGTTCATGTGTGGAAAGATACAGTACTTGTGTAGAGAATGTAAATTTTACGGCTATATTTTAAAACTAGTGGCTCATGGCAAGCACTATTGTAATTTAGCAGCATTGTGCTTTCTTAAACCTCTGTATTTTATTAATTGTTTCCTTTTTTAGTTTGATTTAAAATTTATAGTTTGTAAAACTGATCATTGTTTGTCATTTAAGAGAAGAGGCACTATTTCAAGATGTAAAAATCCTGGTTTTGAATGAAATGAAAGAACAAATATACGTTGAGAGCCTCATACCCAGTCTATAGATGGGATATATGAGGACTGATGTTTATGTGGGGTTTCTACTACGGGAAGCTCCTTTACCGCCAAACCATCCATGTTTCTCAGCCTTCTAGTCTGCGTTGATTTATTTCTCAACTGGCAGCCTTATTTCTTTACAACATCCCTGGTGTGCAGAATTTACAAACTTATCCTCCAGAGCACTTGTTGACAGCACTTGCTCCACCGAGTTAAACACACTGAAAAAGTTTTTTCTAATTAGTTTGTTGCTTTTTTCATGACATTGCCAGTAGCTACATCTTCTAAAAATGAACGGAATTGTTTGTACTGGATTAGAAATATGGGCTGGTTTTGTGAATAAAAACAAATGCATGTATTTGTGTCAGGAATTTACAGCTCTGATGTCTGTCTACTTGTCTACTTGCATGTTTTTTAAGAAACAGCAACAAATGATAAAAAAACAACAGTATGGAAATGTTCATAAATCTTATAGGTTGTTTCCTTTTCAATAAGGTAAAATAAAAGGCAATTGGACAAGAAATGTAATATTGAAATGTAGTGAAGCTCTGTGATGCTATTCAAAACAAAATTGTTTTGTTGTTGTTGTTGTTGTTGTTGTCATTGTTGTTGCTCTTAATCCAGACAGTTTACTTCAAAAGCAAAATTAAGGCAGATCACTACTGAGGATGAAGATAATGACACTGGACACTGAGTGATACTCCTATGGTAACAAACAGCTAAGTATCTTTGAGAACAAATCTTTTTGACACACCGTCTGACATTTACAGGTAAAAAACACAATTAGAAAACAATGAATAATTGATACAGGGCCAGTATTTCAGATCCACAGTCTGGGTGTTTAAACAAGACTGTGAAGCTGGAGGGAGACAGAGGGAGAGAGAGTGCTTTAAGGCTCTGAAGCAGCAGAAGATCTTCAAGAGAGGCACTGAGGAGGCACTTCAACACTCATCCTGGGACTTCCTGACACCAAGCAGGAACAGCACTAGTGCCGTGTCTTCCGTGAACATACTGTTCATATTTGTGAGTTGATGCAGGCTACACATGGACATAAGGCAAAAGTTCAGAAAACAATTTTGTAATTTTAAGGCTAATTGTGGTTAATAAGTAATGGAAATTTATAGCTACACCAGTTAGCATCATGTGACCTGTTTTCTTTAAATAAACCATGTCAAGTTGTTAAATATTCTCAAATAGACTTAATCTCAATAAGTGCATGTGGTTGTGATACTTTATGACATATTGTTACCTATAAAATGGGCAAAATAATAATTCCTTTAGGGGTTAACTGTATGTTTGCTTACACTTGCCTTAGAGCGCTGGTGAAAACCTCAAGCACCTAGTGTGTCTTGAACAACTACATTGGTGCTTTTCAAGTATCGCTTCAAGCAGGATAGTAGACTTTATAAACTGTATAATGAAAGAGAATGAGCAGAGATAAATGGTGTCAAGTTATTTCTGCTTCTTGTACGTGTAAGTGATCTGCAAGTAAATGTAGTGAAAGTAGTTCATAAAGCTGCTATACTAACTGAAGCTCTTTAGAAGATTTGTAAGTTAGGGATAGAGGGATGGGTCATAAATGGGCAAGAGTAAGAGTGGCAGCCATGGGCCTGTGCTGCTCTGTTCTGGATAGAGTCCTCAGCTTGTAATGAGCCCAGGTCCATTGCAGGGGGATCTGTAATGAAGCAAAAACTCTGGTGGGAGTCCCAGTTTCGTCTGGTTTGTCTGTGAGAGAGAGAGGGAGTGTGTGTGTGCGAGAGAGAAAGAGGGAGAGAGAGAGAAAAGGAGAGTTAGAGAGGGAGAGAGAAGGAAAAAAGAGTTAGAGTGAGAGGGAGAGAGAGAGAAAAGGAGAGTTAGAGAGATAAGAAGAGAGAGAGGGAGCGTTCCCAGCTCCCCCCTGGTGACAGCGATGGGCCGGTGCCATGGCCACGGTGCTGGGAGGAAGCTGAGGCGCTGCATTATTAATGTGCACCACGGCGTCCTCGCCTCCTCCCAGCCACACAGCTCACTGCCCAGCCTGCCATCACGGGGGATGGGGGGGGGGGGGGGGCTGGAGAGATAGAAAGAGAGGAGGGAGAGATAAAGAAAGAAAGAAAGTGGGGGATGGAAGGAGAAGTTGTGGGCTGGTGCAGTGTGGTTGGGCTTGGTAGTGGATGTGTGTGTTGGCGTGAAAAAGCATGAACATTTTTTTTCCTTTAGGTGAGTTTGAATATATAGGACATGGTGAGGCGGGCCATAATTTCCAGACAGTATATCTATAAACACAAAAATAGGAATGAGCTCTTGGCCTGGGCATGTGTGTGGCGTGTGTGTGTGTGTGTGTGTGTGTGTGTTTGTGTGTGTGTGTGTATATATATAAACACAGTCATGATATGGGAGTAAGACCATTGACTAAGTAATTAAGTCTTCCAACAGGTTTGAACAGAAACTGTCATTTTTACTAAATGCTACATCACTGTATCAGCAGAAATCACAATATACACATTTATGTTGTTAATTATAAAAAAACAATGCTCTATGATATAACTTAAATATGTGAAATATGTGAAAATTTTATCTCAGTCTACCTGTACACTTGATTCTATTCCTACAAGCCTGCTTAAAGAAGTCCTACCAGAAATTATCAGACTTCTCCTATCAGTAATAAACTCTTCACTTAGTACTGGTAAAAACCTTTAAACTAACAGTTATTAAGCCTCTGTTTAAAAAAAATGAATCCTGTATAGATCATACCTGACTGCTGTCAGTTTGTAAGAGTTAATGGGGAATTTTCAGCGTATACCAAAAAAAAAAAAAACGGTGTCCAGCAAGATTCTGTCTTAGGACCTCTTTTGTTTATTTTGTACATGCTGCCATTAGGTATGATTATCCGGAAACATGGGATTAGCTTCCACTGCTGCACAGATGACACACAACCCAACCCAGATGATAAACGTAGATTAAACAAGATTGAGGGCTGCATGTCATATAACTTTCTCTTACTCAACACAGATAAAACAGAGGTCCCTCCTCTAGGTCCAAAAGCTGCTAGAAACAAACTGTCAGGTCTAATGCTTGATCTTGGTGGTTCCTCACACCCTGCAACGTTAACTGTAAAAAGTCTTGGTGTCACTATGGTTGCTGATCTTTCATATGATGCACATATAGGTACTATTACTAAAATAGCATTTTTCTTCATCTATGAAATATTGTTAAGAAGTGCACTCCATGATGCAGAAAAATTAGTCCATACCATTAGTACCTCCAGACTTATATTATTGTAAGTGCTTGCTGTCAGGCTGCTCCAAAAAGAATCCAGAATGCGACAGCTAGAGTCCTCACTAGAACCAGGACATTCAACCACAATAGCCTAAAATTATCAAGATTTCATTGGCTTCCAATAAAATTTCATATTGACTATAAAATTCTATTAGTGACATAAAAACGCCCTCGCACCCGAATACCTTTGTGAACGTATCTCTTACTATGAACCTCTGTGCTCACTCATATCCCAAGGTGCTGGCTATTTACTTGTCCCCAGAATTATGAAATTTACAACAGAGGTAAGAGTGTTTTCAAATAAGCTCCCCCAGCTCTGGAATGCTCTTTGGAACAATGTTTGAGACTCGGACATAGTCTCAGTTTTCAAGGCCAGGCTGAAAACCTACTTGTTTAGTTAGGCCTTTTGCAATTATTTGTTTCGTGTTAAATCAAGTGTGTACAGCTGAGAGGCACAGAGAATTCTAGTAAACTGGAATGCTGGTGCTGTTGTCCTGCCACACCACACGTTCACTCAGGTTTGTTGATGGTGGAGCAGGGTGGGGTGCCAGTGTCTCAGGGTGCTCTCATGTCTATCATATCTCTTTGCTCTGCCCTTTCTAGCTAGGCTGCTATAGCAAGTTATGCCAGAGTCTCAAATTGCACTCCTTACAGTTATACCCTTCATGGGGAATGGCTGCACATTTATCTAGCCCGACTGATCACCATGCGGGCCCCAGGTCACCACCTCATCCCAGGTCTGCACAGGTGCTCTGTGCCATGTGCCCAAGTGTCTTTGTCTGGTTTGGCTGCTTTTGACACCCCATGCGCTCTTCCCCCATCCAATGGCAACTGCTGTTTAAAGCTCCAGCAGAGACCAGATGAGGATGGGTTTTGAGTGTTGGTGCCTCTTGAGGTTTCTCCCTCCAGCTGAGTTTTTCCTCACCTCTGTAAAGCTGCTTTGTGACACACTTTGTAAAACACTGGTTGTAAAAAGCACTATATAAATAACATTGAATTGAATTGAATTTCTGAATTCATTCAAAATTTCTAAACACTGAATGGCTGTTAGTTTTATCACATTGCAAAAGGAAATAGTACTATTTAGTACTATATAGCACTGATTAAAGATTCAGTGAGTAAGTTTAGTTGAGAACCAATTTTACAAGTATACTACAGAAGCAATCATGGGTAAAAACAAAAGTAAGTTAGTGGGATTGTGTTTTTTTTTAAAACACTTTTTGTAATATTTGGTAAACTTCTATTTTCATTCTGTTTTTTTCTGCTCTCTGTAGTTACTCCCAACTTTGTAAATAAAAGAAAAAAATGAGGTAGACCACCTAACCAGTCAAGACACAGAAGTGTATTTATCTGCCTGTCAACACCCCATAACAAAAAGCATGATTTTAGCATGCTACCTGAGTGAATGATTACACCCACTTTGACAGATGCTCAGGTCTTCAAAGAAATTATACTTACAACAGATTACACTGACAAAAAAAAAAAAAAGAAAAGAATATACAAGGAAAACAGTCAACGACAGCCAACATGGTTTTCCAAGTCTGAACAGAGCTACAAGAAAGTTGACAAGCATAAAGATTATCGGTGACCTTGTTCTGTATCTGCTACACAGGTAAATGACTACAATAATTATTTTGTATTTTGTACTAAACTATGCAGCTAATATTCTATGTACTAGAGTAGCCAAGAAAATTAGTTATAGTAGCATTATAAATGATGTAGAAGCTAACAAAGGATTTCTTAGGCTCTGAGGAACTCTGTTTAACAAGATAACGTTAGCTGGCTTATGGTTTTCCTAATATTGGCAAGCTGATTAGCTGTGCCAGTGTCTACAAAGTATTATTTATGCCTTTTGCAACTCAGAGAGTACCAGATCTGAGGTGTTCTAATCTATGCAATGAGTGTGCATATGTTTTTGGTTTGAGGATTTGGAGAGAATGGAGGGCCTATTTCACTGTTGAGTTTCAAAACAGTTAGCTAAAGCTAATGTCCTTGTAAATCAAAAAAGCAGAGGTTATGGGTGTACGAAGCATGTGCTATGGCATATATTGGTATGGAGGTGTCTATGTTTGATTAGGGGATTTATCCCCCACTAATGGCTAGATTCATCACTTTGCTAGTGGCTACAGATAAACATCAATTATGCAGTATTTTCTGTTTCAAATATACCTCTAAATAGATTTCACACTCCTTGTTAAATGAGCTGGAGTTTTCTTTAGGCAAGAGGGGCAGCTGATCCAAATTTTGGGACAAAGAAATAAAAAATTTGGTAAAATTAAACATGAAGATTCATAACAGATCAACCGTACCTTAGGACCATATATGAATCAATTTATATTGCAGCTACCCATTTCCTAATTTAAAATTTTCCTTGCAAGAATGTTGTAGTGAACAGGATGTTACTGACTATGGACATTATGCTCCAGAGGAGGCAAAAGAGGAAGTAGATGTGATGCAAATGAGGAAGTGGCTTTGAGCTGAGATAGGAAGTAGATGTGCTGATGAGCAGGAAGGAGTTGTGATAGAAGCTGTGGTGGGTGCTGAGGCAGGGTTAGCAGAGTAGTTGTGTAGAGGAGGTCTGAGTGTTTGAGCAGAACTGTCACAGTGGGAGAATCCTGGAATCTTATCAGCACCTCACAGAAACAGAGCGGCGCTGATCTGCTCGCCCTCTCGGCCAGCGCGCATGCCCTTCCCCCACCCCCACACTCACCTCCTCTCTTTGGCCCCAGCCAAGACGGCCCTGAGAACGTGCAAGTACGCATATCAAATAGAGGGCTGTGTTGAGATAACATTATATCATACAATATCTATATGAATCTATTCGAGTGACCATGCATCAACATGTACTAATTGTGTTTTTTTTATGACAGATTTTGTATGTGTTGATGTGTTGTTGTTTTTTTTATGTGAGAAAGTAAATTTGAAATCTGAAAGTAAATCTGATCTTGTCACACTGGGGATGACGTGGAAAGGAATGTGGCCAGCGTATGTAATGGGCAAAGCCTTGTTCGTTAGAAATATATTTTTTGAATAACAATGATACTGACTGCAAACGTTTTCCGCTATTAGGATATAGAGCTTAAATTTCTGGAACATCACATCCAGGTGCAACTTTCTGCCTTCTTTGAACACCATCAAAAGAAACATCAACAAATGGCGAAAATCAGAGCTCAGGTAACCTTTCTGTAATTGTTTACAATGAGAAACTACAGCTATAGTGCATATGGAAAGTTTTCAGATCCCTTCAAGTTGTCCTCATTTTTTTTTATGATTCATCCTAAAATGGATTAAATTAATATTTTCTATGGCCAGTCTACACACAATCACCACAATGACAAAGCAAAAACAGGTGTTTCCAGTGTTTGCTAATTCATTAAGAATGAAACATAGTAATATCCCATTTACCAGAATATTCAGACCTTTCACTTAGTGCTTGGTTACAGCACCTTTGACAGTGTAACAGTATTTTTATATTGAACTCTTACTTTGAAAGTGGACATTCATTCATTATATGAAGCGTTTCATATAATATTGATTATATGAAGCGTTTTATAAAAATATTATATTCATTATATTTGTGTTTGGATTGAGTTCAGTTTGTTTTCTGTATATATAGGGCCTTGAGTTTTGTAGTCTTTGTCTATCCACCCTCACGCTATCCTGAGTTAAGTCTGTTTGGATTCTTCTTCTTTGCTTTGTGTTCTGGCCATCGTGCCACTTTTGCTTACTTGTGTAAAATAAAGAAAGAAAAGATGCAAGTCTGCTCCTGTGCCTCCTTTCCAAACGGACACAGCCCTTTCGTGAAAGATGGTCTGACTTTAAACATAGGCGCAGCAGATTGCACCACAAGCCCATGGTGGAAAGAAGAAGGCCCCGAGTGTGGCAGGCTGGACCCAGCCTTGGAATGAACCGACGAGAGCGAGTTGGTTCACTATCACCGAGTTGCTGGGCGGTTTCAGCTCTAAGGATAACAAGGAGGACCAGGACTGCTGGAGCAGCAGGTGGGTAGATACCTTTCTGATTCTGGACCCAGTGGTGATCATGGACCCTCCCGCTCTCTGTCCATCCGTGGGAGAAGTCCCGCCTCACCTAATAGCAAGAGTAAGCGGGAGTTCTTCTGTGGATGGAATGAGAGTGACTCGAAGATGAAGGAGGTGAGATGGTTCACGCCGTGGCTCCTGCTCCTGAGGCCCGGGCTCCCGCTGTGGCTCCTATCCCTGGGGTCCCGGCTCCTGTCCCTGAGGCCCCTGTTCCTGTGGCTCCTGCTCCTGAGGTCTCGACTCCCGCCATGGCTCCTGCTCCTATGGCCCGGGCTCCCGCCATGGCTCCTGCTCCTGAGGCCCCGACACCCACCGTGGCTCCTGTTCCTAAGGCCTGGCTCCCGCTGTGGCCCCAGAAATGGCCCCAGCTCCCGCTGTGGCTCCTGCTCCTGTGGCCCCAGCTCCCGCCGTGGCCCCTGTTCCAGCATGGGGGTCGTTTTGTCCGCCGACATCTCCACTGCTTTCTTGGCTTGCTCCTGGACCACCTGATGTGTCTTTGGAGGGGTGGAACCCTTTCAGAGACCGGGGAACTTCCCCCAAATATTTTGGGGGCGGGGGGCATAATGGGGGATCCACCTCGCAGGGGAATCCCGAGGGAAGCTCTGACTCATGGGGGCCTTGCCCCAGACACTTGGGAGGGGCCTTCGAGTGGAGACCTTTTTTTGTTTTCCCACCTCCAGCCCTCCTCTGCCATTGTGGGCTTGGAGGCCCTTCTGGGTGCCCCGGAGTGGAGCCGTTGAGAGGAGGGTTCTGTAACATCCTTGGGCAGCGGCTGCTAGAGGGCGACATTAAAGTGTTAATATGTGGAACTCTTATTTTGAAAGTGGACATTCATTATATGAAGCCTAGCAACAGCTGGGGACTATTTGTGTTTGGATTGAGTTCACTTTGTTTTCTGTATATATAGGGCCTTGAGCTTTGTAGTCTTTGTCAGTCCACCCTCACGCTATCCTGAGTTGTGTCTGTTTGGATTCTTCTTCTTTGTTTTGCGTTCTAGCCATCATGCCACCTTTGCTTTCTTGTGTAAAATGAAGAAAGAAAAGATGCAAGTCTGCTCCTGTACCTCCTTTCCAAATGTGCACAGCCCTTTCATGACAGGCAGCAATGACAACCTCAAGTCTTTTTGGGAATGACCCTACAAGCATGGCACACCTTTCTTTAAATGTTCTGCCATTCTTCTTGGCAGAATCTTTCCATTTCAATCAGGTCAGATGGGGATTGTCTGTGCTCAGCCATTTTCAGGTCTTTCCACAGATGCTGTTCTGGGTTCAGCTCCTGACTCTGGCTGGGCCTCTCCAGGACTTTCAGAAAGTTTTTTTGAAGCCATTTCTTTTTCTTGGCAGTATTTTTCATCTATCTTTCCCTCTATCCTGACTAGTTTCCCAGCCCCTGATGCAAAACATCCCCACAGCATGACACTGTCACCACCATGTTTGACTGTAGGGATGGTACTAATTTGGTTATGCTCAGTGCCTTCTTTCCTCCACACACTTTGTTGGGAATTGTGGCCAAATAGTCAAATCTTTATTTTATCAGACCAGAGAAGTTTGCTTATTGTAGTTTGAGAGTCAACAAACTGCCAAGTGGGAGGTCATGTGCCTTTTAGTGAGAAACAGCTTCCGTCTGGCCTCTCCACCATAAAGGCCTGATGTATGGTTCTCAAATCTGCACAAAGGATCTCTGGATCTCACTCAGAGTGACCATTGGTATCTTGGTTACATGCCTGACTGAACACTCTGTGAGCAGCAAGATCTAGGAAGACTGGTGGTGGCTCAAAATCTCTTTCACATGAGAATGATAGAGTCTGTTGTGCTCTTGCTGTCTGTTGTGATCTTGTCCCTAATGCTGCCAAAACTTTCTTGTATTCTTCTCCAGATCTGTGTCTTTCAACAATCCTGTCTGATGACAATTCTTTGGACCTCATGGCTTGGTTTTGACTTGGCCATCCACTGTGGGACCTTATATAGGTAGGTGTGTACCTTTCTTAATTATGTCTAATGAATTCAGTTTGGCACAGGTGAAGTCCAATCAAGTTGCAGAAGCTTCTCAAGGGTGACTGAAAGGAGTAGAATGCACCAGTGTCAGCGTGTCAAGAGTCTGAATACGTATGTAAATGGGATATTTCAGATTTTTAACAATGTAACACAACATTTGCTTTGTCATTGTGGAGTATTGTGTGTAGACTGATTTTAGAACATTTTAATTCAATACATTTTAGGATAAGTCTTAGGCATAGCAAAATGTGGACAGCTTGAAGGGTCCTAAAAACGTTCCATATGCTCTGTACAGGGAAAAGTACTGCCTTCATAATACCATCTATTTGTTTCAGCTCTTCAAAAAAAATGAGAGGTAAATGTGTTTTTCATTCATAAGTTGATCTGATAGATTCAAGTGTATTAGTTATGGTTATATATTTGGTTATATGTATGGTTTTATGGTTGTTTCAGAATTTAATATTTCAAATTCTGCTGTTGCCAATTCTTGAAACTGTTTCTGTTGTTGATGGGAGTAAGTGAATAGATCTTTTGGTTGTGTATGTAACAGAGAGAGTGGGAATGGCCTGGTTTAGTGGATTATTGTGGATAGACTAGGGAATGAGCTAATTGGAAGTTGAGCTATTTAGTTGACAAGCCATGCTTGTCATGATGCTGCAGAGAATCTTGGCAAGCTTTTTTTCTCTAAAATGGGTTTGATGATAAAATAAAAGGTTCTGTACATTTTTCAACACCTTCAGATATAAAAAATGTAACTGTTCTCCTTCTAGAGTTTAAGCACTGAACTTATTTACGCATATATGGCTTTCCCTTATTATAGTGAACAAGTCCAGCCAGCATTGACAATAACCAAATGTGTGATCTGGTGTGATTATGAATCACACACTCCTGAGTTTATTCCTTTACTTTCAAAGGAGTGGTGTCACTGTTCTTTGTTTTTTTGCCGCCTTGTGCTAATACAAAGGATTCTAGCCCAAAACTCCAGCAGTTCTGGGCAGTGACCTTGCACCACAAGCCATGGAAGAGGAGACAGCAAGTCTCCAGTGCTGTGGGCAGCAGCAGTAGCAGGCTCAGTGCCTGAGGGTACAGGGCTGGAGCTGAGGCGTGAGGGGGCAAACGCAATGAGCTGCTGCAGGCGGGGACAGGCTGATGTGTCACTGTCAGTACGACAGTCAGTTCCTCCAAGCAGGAAGTGGTACCTAACATGCAAGACTGACCCATAATGAGGAGGACACACACAAAATAGCTATTAAACACCCACTTGTATAAAAAAGATGCCAAAAAGGGTTCTTGGAGGTAACACCATAGAAGAACCACTTTTAGTTCCCTTATAAACCTTTCAACAGGTAAAATACTTTTTTTTTTTGGTAAATGAACCTTAAAAATTCATGAAGTAAAAAGATGTGTTTCAGGTACAGTACAATATGCAGGTCATTTAAACTTCCACATAGGGTATCTCCAAGATAATAACATTTTTTAGGATTTTTTATTTCTAAGAGTGTATATAACAAAAGCTGCCATTCTTCAAGTTACAGATGGAATGTACGCTGCTTGCAGACTTTACTGAAATTCTGATTATAACATTAGTGTGATTCATATTACACTCTTGTTCATTGAGCTCCAATTGTCCACCAGGACATAATTTGATCCATTTCTGCTGGAAGGAAGTTTTGGTAACACACAGGAAGCCATAGCTGGAGGGAGCACACCCCTAAACAATATTTAACTATGGATTGGAATACAGCTACAAAAGTGTTTCCATTATGATGGAAATAAGTGTGCAAATAATGATTCAAAATATTTGTGTTAAAATATTTTTTGAATTTCTTATAGACATCAGTAAGCTTTTATGGTGCAGCTACTGCATCATAAAAGTCTACCTGAATAGGACTTAAAGAGCATGTTAGACCACAACAATATATTGTTGGAGTTATGTACCATTTATTTCATGCTTGATTAGAAATATGATCTAGCATTAAATAAATAATTCTCTAAAATAATACAGATCACAAAGAACCAAGAATCATGCACACCGGTCATGTGACACGCATGGGGCACCAGAAATGACGCATGTCACTCCGTATATAAACAAGGAAGTGATAAGGAACCAGTGCTCAGACATTCCGTCATGCTCAGCTCTTCTTGACCCAACTCCAGCTGGTACTCCAGTTCTTTGTTTCTCTTTATATACACTGTGTGTGCGAGAGAGAATGCATGTTCCTGGTGGGAATCTCTACTCTTCTGAGAGCATTCTCTGTTTAACTGCTTGGTTTACCAACTCTATTGTGTCTAATCCATGACTAGGTTCTGCCACGCTACACTGGGCTAACAGTTCAGCCTGGTTTGTGACAAAATGTCTGAGCTCACCGTGAACCCAGCGGATTTAGCTGTCTTATTTGAGGCCGTGAATCGGCAGGCAGCTGAGATTGAGGGACTGTAACAGGAGATCGCTGGGCTTCTGCAAGCTGTCTGAGAGGCATTCGTGTCTCAACAAGAGGTAGACCAGCTCCGGCTGCAGCTCACAGCCCTGGAGCAGTCCCATCATGAGCTAGCGGCCGAAGCATGGGCTCCACGAGCAGCTGTCTAATCCAGCCACTCTACCAGCCACGAACCCGAGATTGCTCTCCCTGAAAAATGGAATGGTGTAGACGAGAAGTGTGAGGTCATTTTAACTGATGTCAATCTTGTGTTTGAGTTTCCGCCTACCCGCTATCCCACAGACCGCAGCTGGATCACACTTCTCGTCCCCTTCCTCACCATGCAGGCAGCCAAGTGGGCCACGGTGGTCCTGAGATCTGAGCCTACTCACCACCCAACTCAGGGCCGCCTTCCAGCACCCAGACATCGAGGTGGAGACCAACTCTTGCTTGCACTACCTGTACCAGGGTGACCGTTTGGTGAGCTGCTATGCGGCTGAGTTTCGCAACCTGGCAGTACAGACCACCTGGGGTGACTGAGCTCTCCAAATGACCTTCTACAAGGGGTTGGCTAATCACATGAAGGACGAGCTAGCTGGGTGAGAGCTACCCTCCACACTCGAAGGCCTCATCCAACTCTGCCTAAGAACTGACCAAAGAATGAGCTCTTGCCCCAAGCCTGCCCCTTGAACCCTTCCGCCAGCGAGTCCCCGGCCCAAGGCCACCACCTCACTGGAACCAGTCGGCTCTTCATCTCAGCCAATTGAACACTCTGGAGCCAGGGAACCTATGCAAATAGGACACGCCACACGAACTCCTGAGGAGAGGGCCTATGCGCCTATTGCACCAGCCTGGCTGGATTAATACCTCTGTCATCATGCCGACTGTTTCCCCCTTAACCATCCAGGCTCACATCCAATTGGGCCACAAACAGGTTGTGACCTCTGTCTTTGTTGATTCAGATTTGGCAGGGAACTTTATCGAACAAGCTTATGCTGCCCAGTTGGGTGTAAGGCTCGATGCATTATGGCAGCCTTTCACCATCACTGCTGTCAACGGTTGGCCCCTAGCCTCCAGTCCCATCACTCACCAGACCATACCACTCTCCATCACTATGAACAACCACCACAAAAATCTCCAACTCTCACCTCAATGCCCATCATCCTGGGACACCTCTGGCTCCTCCAACATGACCTCCCTTATCTCCTGGACACAAGAACGGATCCTCCAGTGGGGCCTGACCTGTCAGGAGCTTTGTCTTTGGGCATCGGCTGAGACATGTTCTGGGAAGTCTGGGGCCTCAGACGTTGACATGGAAGCCATTCCCATCCCATAATATGACCTGGCTGAGGTATTCAGCAAGTGTAGAACCACCAAGTTACCTCCACATTGTCCCTTCGATCTTAACATCGAGCTCCAGCTCAGCACGGTACCTCTCCATGGCCACCTATTCTCTCTCTCCAGGGGAGCAGAAGGCCATGGAGGAGTGTATTGCTGAAGGGCTGTGTCATGGCACACTAAGACCATCTTCATCTCCTGCGGCCACAGGGTTCTTCTTCGTGAAGAAAAAGGATGGGGGCCTCCGGTCATGTGTTGACTATTGTGGGCTGAACAAAATAACCATCAAGAATCGACACCCTCTTCCACTGACCAACACTGCCCTGGATGCCCTCTCTGGTGCTTTCATTTTCACCAGATTGGACCTCAGGAATGCTTACAACCTCATTGCATCAGGGAGGGTGACTAGTGGAAGACGCTTCACCACATTCCTGGGGTTCATCATCTCTGATAAGGGTGTGGCCATGGATCCCCAGAAGATGGATGCTGTGTGTGATTGGCCCCTACCCAAGATGCTTAAGCAGCTTCAGCGCTTCCTGGGATTTGTGAATTTCTATTGCTGCTTTATCTGGGGCTTCAGTTCAGTTGTGGTGCCTCTCACTGCTCTCACCAAGCCATCAAAGAACCACTTCACCCACACCACCAAAGCCACCCAAGCTTATCACCACCTCTGTCACCTGTTCACCTCAGCACCCATCCTGCTTCGTCCAGATCCAACCAAGCCTTTCATTGTGGAAGTGGGCATCTCCAATGTGGGCATAGGAGCAAAAAGCCACCAACCAACCCTCCTCTGGTTACACATCACCTTGGACTTTGTCACCAGCCTGCCGGATTCAGAGGGAAAGAACACCATCCTCACTATAGTTGACCGGTTCTTCAAGGGTGTCCACCTGGTGGCCCTTGCCGGACTTCCCTCAGCCAAGACCAAGACTGCAGACCTTGTCCTTGAACACATAGTATGCCTGCAAGGGCTCTGCATGGACATTGTCTTGGACAGTGGGCCCCAGTTCACTGCCAAGTTCTGGAAGGCCTTCTGCCATCTGATCAACTCCACTACAGTCTCTCCTCCGGCTATCACCACCAGACTAATGGTCAGACGGAACGGGCCAAACAACAGCTGGAGCACTTCTTGAGATGCTCCCACAACCCGCACACCTCATCTGCTACTGGGCTCAGTTCATTTGAGGTATGCCACGGGTTCCAGCCTCTGATGTTCGAGGTGGGTGACCAGGTATGGCTCTCCACCAGTAACTTTCACCTTTCCACCAAATCACAGAAGCTTTCACCATGGTTCATCGGGACATACAAGATCACACACTGGATAAATCCTGTCACCTACCAGCCCCAGCTACTTGCCTCCCCCTGGGTTCATCCAGTTTTCCATATATCCAACTATAAACCTGTTTTCTTTTCTCCTCTGTCTCCCCAGGACCCGGCACCTCCTCCGTCTAGGATCATCGATGGTGGTCCTGCCTACTCTGTTTGACGGCTCTTCAACTCGTAACACCATGGCTGTGGCACCCAGTACTTAGTCGACTGGGAAGGCTACGGTCCTGAGGAATGGTCGTAGGTCCCTGGGCGCTTCATCTTGGACCCCTCACTCATCCAGGATTACCGTCATCAGATATCCTTTCAGCCTGGTCCATCTAGTGACGGTCTTGGGGGAGTGGGGGGGGGCACTGTCATACACACCAGTCACATTATGCACACAAGGTACCGGAAATGACATGTGTCACTCTGTATATTAACAAGGAAGTGGAAAGGAACCGGAGCTCAGACATTAAGCTCGGCTCTTCTTGACCCAACTCCAGCTGGTACCATGAGTACTCCGATTCTTTGTTTCACTTTATATTCACTGTGTGTGTGTGTGTGTATGTGTGTGTGTGTGAGAATGCAGATTCCTGGTGGGAATCTCTACTCTCTGCTGAGAATGTTCTCAGATCAGCTGTGTGGTTTATCAACTCTATTGTGTCTCTATTGTGACTGGGTTCATCCGCCATGCTACACTGGGCTAACAATTCAGCAATGTTCATGACAGTTGTTCATATACATTTATTTTGTATATATACATTTATTTATGCAAATGTCAGCGACTTAAATATTTTTGTTTTTATTTGGTTATTGTTTAGGCACTCTAAAGGGAGAATACACAACAGATCATTGAAATCTCACTGTTTTTGTTTAATCAATAAAACAGTTCTTTATTTATATATGTTAGGAAACCTTTCTCATGGTAAGAAATTATCTTAAATTTCATGAATGTTCTTAAAGATAAGAGGTTTGGTTCTGAATGTGGAAAAAGCTGAAAAATGGGCCTTGCTGTATAACCCAGTGAGATCTCAAAATACATGCATCATTTGTATGAATGTTGGGATGTGTACAAAGGAAATAGTAATATTTGGACATTTTACTGAGATCCTACAGCCAACAGGTTTCCAAAGATATATGACACTGAATGACTCGTGGGTGGAGCTAAGTCTTCATTAACATATTACATTTTGCATATACAGTTGAACAGGAGAGCAGGTAAAATGACTAAACACACTGAAATAAACACATCACAGATGAGGCTACAATTTATTCAAAATTCTGAAAAATGGTTGACCCAAATTGTCATTACTATTCTGTTAGTTCTCCTGCTATTGAACGTGGAATTGGCAGTACTTGTGATAGTTCCTGCAATAAGCAATGAGTAAACATGAGGGAACTTCCTAAAGTTCTCAGAGATAACATTAATAACAATATAATCAAAAAAGCTATAGAGCAATAGCAAATACCTTAAACCATAATGTCTGCAAAATTGTCCAGATAATATGCTAATTGAAAGTTCATGGGAGTACAAATAACCATCCTTAAACAGGTGCACAGCACAAGTTTTCTCTCTGAATAGTGATAAGCATGGTAAGAGGCAGACCAGCAGTCACCTGAGTAGAATTAAATTAAAAGCAGCTGGTACAACACTTACACAGTAAAGAATAAGTAATGAACTCTATCACAATCATCTCTTTCCTGCACCCCATGCAAAACTGCTCTTTTAAAAAAAGCACAAAGATATATCTAAAAAATTGCACTTAAAACAAAACTCTTTTAGAACAATGTTTTGGAACAAACAAAACTCTTTTAGAACAATGTACGGGGGTCCTCAAGTTACGATGCAGATCTATTCCTACGACAGGGATGTAACCTGAATTTTGGTGAAACGCACCCTAGCCTAAGTTAATACCCTATCCTAAAACAGTTGTAAAATCTATAAACACAACTAAGAAAATAAGAGGACTCCCTCACTAGATAAGAGGACACCCTCACTCATACGGCATGTATTATGCATATTCTGTGCATTCTGCGTATTCTTCTGCCGCACGCCACTAAACTAGTTCAATTCAATTCAATTCAATTTTATTTATATGGCGCTTTTTACAACCAGGTTGTCACAAAGCAGCTTTAGAAAGCCCAGGTCCGAGCCCTTAGTGAGTAAGCCAAAGGCGACAGAGGCGAG
>JBBJLS010000023.1:6972578-6987489 GCA_037577275.1 Bryconaethiops microstoma
TCTCATTCACACACACATACACACACATACACACACACACACACACACATACCCACACCTACACATACACACACGCACGCAGGAACAGATTAAGCACAAATCAATGGCTGCGGCTGAGGCGGGGGAGATTTCACCGTGGCTTCTTGTTAAGGCCTGGCTGAGGCGGCGCAGGCTCGGGGGAGTGTTATTACCGGGGTGATGGTTGATAAGACGCTCGTTCCTCCACGCCGCGTCCCGCGGGACAGATGCATCGTGCAGCCATGGTAACCGTAAGGCTAGGTGTTATGCTATAATTGGGCCGGCGCTTTTAACAGCACAGCCACACAGCCAGGTACGCCAGCGTCTTCAAATGAGAAATTATACCATGGCGTGGAAAGCGAGGGAGTGAGAGAGAGGAGCAGAGAGAGACAGAGACAGAGACAGACAGAGAGAGAGAGACCCTCAGAGAGACCTTTTCCAACACTGCAGCTGCCTGTTTTTCTACTTGCGTCCACTTAAATACATATATATATATATATATATATTTGAACAGATCAAGCCTCAAATGCACTTGTGATGCATTGGGTTTAAAGAGTGCAGGGTTTTATAACACCAGACATGACAAAATAGGTGCCATGATCATCAGCGCACCATATGCTAATAACCAGCATTAATGATTTGAGAAGGCAGAAAAATAACATAAGATGAACCAGCTGAATTAGCCAAGTCAACAAAAAACACAATATGATGGTGTGATGTGGTAGACACACACACATGCTCACACATAAACACTCACACACACACACACACACACACACACACACTGGGGAATGGTATTTGCTCCTGCTTTCCAGCTTGTTTACATAGGCTTTGAAAGCTCCAGGAGAGGCTTTGCGAGACGGTATTGAGATCGGTTCAGGGTGCAGGAGGGAAGGGGAGAGAAACAAGGAGAGAAAAAGAAGAGAGAAGAGAAGGAGCTTTGACTAACGTGGCCACTTGCTCTGCAGGCGCTGTTGATTACGATCAATTTCCCTCGTATCGACGCTCTCTGTGGCCCTGAGCAGCACTCCCTCCTGCACTTTACATGCTACGTGCTTTGTGTACCTTGACTCACTCTCTCTCCCTCTCTCTTTCTCTCTCTCTCACTCTCTCTCTTTCTGCATCTCTCCTAACCCTGTGCTCAGACCCTGGTGGGATCGGCTGTCCGTGGCCCCTGGAGTGAGGAGCATCTATGACTCATCCCACACTACATCTGCTTGGCTCTTCACAATACTTGGTGCATATGTGAAGGCTGAGAAAACCAGCTAGGCAAGGGTGGTGCTAGCACAGTAGTAGGAATGGTTACAAACCAATGAGTCATTAATCTGAACCTTGTCTGATAACCTCTTGCTACACCCAGTGTAATACTGCACCCAAATCTCACCCCCCTCAGGTCCCAACTTGAAGTTGTCACTAATAACTGTGTAGTTACACATTAACAGCACTGTAACTACTAGTGATGTACTGTGATAGCTGCATTACAGTAGTACAATATATCTAAATTCACATGTGTATAATTCCATTTTTTTGTTTTATGTAATTAAACAAGTGTATTTTCATGCCTGGAGTAGCATATTTTCTTTTATGTAATTGCATGTTTGCAATACTGTAGAGTATAATGACATTAACATTAACTCCCACAAGCTTTTTCTGAGGTGTGACCTATGTGATGATAGCTTTTATACTGCACCTACCCAGATAAATGTCAACTTTCCTTAGATGCATGGTAACCAAGACAAAATTCATATTATAGATATAAATATATTCTAACATTTTAAACACATCCCACAGTTGCTGGATAAGTACACTCAAAATACAGAATTGTTAAAAATCAGAACTTACTCAACTACAGCAGCTGGCTAGATATTTGCATTTTCTGTGCAGATGCAGTGTAAGTACTGTTATGATGTTAGTAGACACACTTTCTGTTACAAACAGAAATGTCTTTTTGGAAAAACAGCATTCAAATGAAATTGCCCTCCTTCTGTTATACCTGTGTAATTACAAGAGGAAACATGCTGCTACAACTGTCAAGACACACTTGATATTTGATACACGTGTTGTACTATTGTAATCCATTTGTAATTGTGAAAATGTCAACAGAAGTTACATTATTACTACATCGTGAAATTAATGTGTAACTACATAGTTACAAGAGAAACCAGTCTGTTATTATAAGCCTAGAGTGTCTGTTTAATTCTAGCCTTATAATCCAGTTAGTGACCTTATTTTCTAATACCTATAAATAAGATAGTTGCTACTATAAACTCATAAATGTATTGTTCTACTATATTGTGTAACAGTCAAGCGATATATTGAATTCCCATGGTCCAAACATTCACATCATTTTAACATAAAGAAAATATACTACACAATATATAAAATATATAACACAATTCTGTCTATAAATGTACTTACTTTATTTAGGAATTAATTCAATTACCAAATTTAGGAAATTGTTGTGTTGATGTAATGTCTTATATTCATTCAAATTGGTGCATCACTTTACTCCATCACTGTATTTTCACTTCCTCAGACTTACACTATTTCAGGATCATGTGTATTTAGACATACTGATTTGTACCAAATCTAAAATCATCAATCCTGTTATGGGGATCTTGAATCTTGAAACTAATTTTTGAGGTATGTAAACATTGAAGATCTACATCCCTTGACTGGTCATTGTAGTACTGAGAGGTGAATAGCTGTGATGGTAATCACAAAAGCCAGTAAAGATAGACCATACACCATTCAAATATTTTTATTGACTTTTTGTTGGTTGTTTTTGTCTTGTTTGTATCTGAACAATATACATTCCTAGTGCTGTTTGCCCGTCGGCTAATCTGTTGTAATGCTATTTAGAGTTCTACCTGTGGTTAAAGAGAGAAGACATAAGGCCACAAACACATGGACTGCAGACTGATGTACTGGAGGAAGAGTGTGTGCAACAGAGCACCCCTCATCCCTCCATCTCTCTTCGCTCTTGGCAGCCTCCATCTGAATTAATTGCATCTCAGAGAGAGCAGGGGAAAGTGAGAGAGAGGGGGGTGAGTAGGGAAGAGGTTTGCTGGGCCAGTGTTGCTGTGGGGGAATCATTTAAAATTCTACCTCCCGTGTGGTTCCTGGTTTCCAGCTTAATGACCCCCTCCCTCCCCACCTCCTCCCTTCTCTGGCCTCCCTTTTCTCTTTCCTAGTCCCTTCGTTCATTCTCTCCTATCTTTCCGACATCTTCAGAGAGAGCCCCCTCAATATCCCCCACCCACACACACATGCACATCAACTTCCAGCCTGCAGGAGTTCCACGTAATGCCCTACCCTCCAATTACCAGCTTCACATTCACATCCAATGCCCAAGGGATTGGTACTTCTACACCTGTTGTCGTCAGCAACGAGTGAAAGTGTGCTGCTAATATCTGTGACTGATCCTTCAGCACCTCACTGGTGCACATTATACACCCAAAATGCGAATGCCGAATTAAAAAATTTGAGAATGCACCACTGTGGCTGTAAATATTGGTCATTACACCAGGTTATCACTTTAGAATGAGTTTATGCGAATATTGCAGACGAGTCTGAAAGGGCAGTAGCTGATTTTCAGTCAATTAGGGGTCAGCAAGGGCAATTTAATGAACAGGCTTATTTGGGCATAAGTCCAGAGGCCCAAAAGTATTCATGGAATGTGATTAGCCAATTTATCTTATTTCTAATATTTCTTTTTTTATTATTATTTACCTTCCTCACACCCACATACATACAATGCTGATTTCTTTTCCATTTCCATACCCATGAATACTGATTGGCTGTATTTATTAATAACATCAACTCTGATGCCGGTTAGTAGGTCTATCAGATACATTTGACTTGAAATGCCCAAACAGAAGAAGATCAAGAGCAGACTCTGATACAAAAGATCTTAGGTTAAAGACCATCTGAGGCATCAACACCAGCTGACTTACCAGTTTGCTCCTTTAGCCAAGATGCAATGTAAATTTTAGACTGACTGCTTCCTCAGCAATTTATTTAATTTGGTATGAGATAATAAACTCTTCAAAAACAAGTACAAGGTGAATTACAATTTGATTCAGTGTCAACAAAGATTACTTTGTGATTAGGCGTTAACACAGATAGTTAGCACTTTAGATTGACTACTTTCTCTGGTTAGATTTTAAACCACATGACTTTTTGTGGTCCAGTTATGGGCTTCCGAAATAATAAGAACAGAGTTGTTCCAGCAATGCTGGAAGTTCACACAGCAGCAATGTGTGAACCTTCATTAAAAACAAAACTTTTGTGTTATGTTAGTTAATGGTTTCGCTGATTGTTAGCCACGCAACTACCTCTTTCTCTCCTTACTTCCTACAAGTACCTATAGCCCCAGAGCCATTAAACCATTAAGTACCACCAGTGGTCACACGAGTGCTTCACCTCACTAATTGTGTTGCTGCTCAACACGAAATCACATTAATTGTCTTTTTCTCCAGGCTAATTCTATTCTCATTTCATCCAACTGCAGCTTCTGAGTAACTTCTGCACTTTTGTAAAAGCTTGGTGGCCAAAAGTTACCATTCATGTATCAACTGGGAACTACAGGACATATTTCTGATTAGAACCTGTCACGTCCATGCCCCCAGCGATCCCCGTCCCCTGAGTATTAAGTGTACACATGTCTTGTCCTGTCTTTGTGATGTCATGTGTTGGTGTGTCTGGACTTGGTACCGGGGCAACCCAGGTATAGAGGCTGGAGGCTCTGCACCTGAGTCAGCTGGGTTGCTTGGCACCTGATTACAGGCACACCTGTCTTGTGTTCATATTAAGTGTCTCTTAGTTTAGAGTAGTAGTTTCATTCTCATGACTGGTTGTTTGTGTTGCGCCTCTCTGCATGACGCAGCTTTAAAGCCAGCTGGTCCGGAGGAAGGGCGTGCGGTCACCGATCTCCTATCTTAGTTGTGTCTGTGTGAATTTTTTATAGTTTGTGTGGGACAAAGGGAACAGGGACTTGTGCCTTGCCCGTCCAGCTCTGCCTGCCTCCTGTCAGCCCTGCTTCAAGTGGCAGTTGGAATGCGGACTGGAGCCAGGAGGGAAACACCGCTAGGCTAAGGCTTCCCCGAGAGGTGGACAAACCTTACTGGCCACCATTGTGAGTGAGTCTAAAAGTATCTAGGGCGACTTGGACAGCTGCCGAGTGCGCACCCCCAATCAAGGCTTAGTCCTACTGGGTGTGGATGGACTTCTGTGTTCTGGAACCTGCACCTGTGTTGTGAAGTTTCGTTTGGAGCTCCAGAACTCATTCTGTGTGTAAGTTCATTAAAGCTTGTTTGTTCTGAACTCTATTCCACAGTTGCGTCCTCCATACCAGCACAACATGACAGATCCTTTAGAAAGTATAGTGTAATTGGATGGTATACTGTTGACTGTAGGGGTGTTGGGGTGAGAGATAGAAAAACAAAATAAAGGCAGAGATATATTGGGAGGCTACAGACAGAAAGGCAATGCTCGTCTCTTTGGTTTCTAGCCCACCTTGACTGTCACCGGGGTCTGGGACCATCTGGCCTGCGTGTGTGCAAGTGTGTCTTTAGGTGTGTGTGTGTGTGTGTGTGTGTGTGTGTGTGTGTGTGTGTGTGTGTGTGTGTGTGTGTGAGTGTGAGCGTGTACGTGTATGCTCTGGCAGGTCTCTGGGCTCCTGTCACCTGCACCAGTGGAGAATGAGCAGGAAGGAAGGAGTCATGCCAGAGAGTGAGAGAGAGAAGGAAAGAGAGACCAACAGAACTACTACATTGTATTAATATTGTTTATTGTTTGTTTCAAGGGTAATCCCAATTCCTGTTGTGATTTACAGTGCAGGAAAGGTACATACTTAAAAAAGGTACCACAAAGGGTTCTTTGAATGGTATATAGGAAAGCCATTTTATTTCCCCAAAAAAACAATTTTTGTAAATGAGGTCTGAGTGGGAAAGACGTTATAAAGGTGTAATGAACCTTCACATAATATATTAATAATCTTAACCAAAAGAAAATTTAGCATTTGTGCAGGTCCTTTAAACATTTTCACACTGACTGATCTCACTTATATACATGGTTCTTTCCTTCTAAATGACATTGTTTCTCAATGGCATCATGCAAATAACCTTTACAGACACCATTATTTTAAAGAGGGTATTTGTTAGATTTATGTTATGTATTTCAGAAATTGTTTGTTTTAGTATATTTCTCATGTCATACTGTACCAGTTGACATGATGTCTCACCAGTGTTTAGCTGCAGTTACACAGTAAAAGACTGACATGAAATAGCATGACCAAAGTGACACTACAAAATTGTAAATGGAAAAAGTTATTTTATTTTGCTGAGGTTAGCAGTTAAGTGGTGGTTTCAGTTGTGGCTAGCTATAATGGGTATGAGAATGGAAAATCTTGACCCCTGACTAATTGTGTCAGGCTGCCTCTGTTTTAGATGCAAAGCATCTCACTAACTTGACTCATAACTCACTCACTCATTTATTCACTCATGTTTAGCAGTCAGCGGATTCTCTGCACATTGCACTTAAATAGCTTTTGAGTGCTTTGTATCAACGACACTGTGTGTACTTGTTTGTGCATTATATGTCTTGCCTAGATACTGATAGAATTAGTTTTCTCCATGTCTAATCTAGATGTAGAAAGCTAATTTTTTTTGAAGGTCCACCTATTTTAAGGTCAGCTGTATTACTGGTCAGTGATTCAGATTCTGTCAAAGTTCACCAAACAAATAACTCAAGGTAAACTATTAAATATATTCGCTATAGAGATCTACAAATATATTCGCTATAGAGATTTACATTCTTGTCTTTGTGCCTCTGTGTGCTTGTGCAGTTGTTCCATAAGCAATTTCATTTTTTTTATTCTAACTGTCAGTCGCACTTCTTTCTGTCAGAATGCTAGACCTTTAGTGCAGCAATTCATAGTGAGTGCCCTACAACCTTCCAAAACATATAAGCAATAGCCTAAAGCTTTGTCATGAAGGCTAAGGACACAAACTACAGGACACAGCAACACAACACATAAGCACAAGCCTGCTGCCATCTGCCTGACCGTGCACAAGGTCAGTGAGGGTGAGAGAGAGAGAGAGTGTGTGTGTGTGTGTGTGTGTGTGTGTGTGTGTGCCTGTGTGTGTACATGCTGTGTATAGGGTTGTTTTTTATTCTACTATAGTTGGACGCAGTGTGTGTTGGCTCCCCAGGTCTCTCCCCCGTTTGGTCAATAGCAGTGTGTGCAGGCTGACGATCGATGTGGGGTCAATACCTCTCAGACGCCTGCCTCTTTGTGCCTGCTCTGATTTAGCTAGCGTCCGGCCCAGGCCTTCGTTCTGTTTTTTTCCTCTGACGCCTTTTACGAGTGGCTCTCTTAAATACGTTGGCTGGCTGAAATTAGAGACGTAGCAGTAAATCTGTGACGTGCAGAGCTGAGCACACTCTCTTCTCTCTCACTCTCCCTCTCTTTCTCTCTCACCAAACATCATAAAGCTTCCACGGCACAGAGTCATAAACCCCCTCACCTGCACTGCGCCTCTACACACACTCCAAGAGCATTTATGTGTCCTGTGCAGAAAGAGCACTGTGCAACTTGTGAGTCCATACAACTAAAGTAACTGTGTACCTCTTTTGTTATCTGAAGTTTAAAGCATTGTTTTTTGCTCTGTATCTTTGATCTTCTCAAACCAAGGTAGCCAAAGTCTCCAGCTATGGCTCGGTAGATTTCCACTAGATATTAAATTTCACAGCTCACTTGTTGTGAACTGCATGGATCAATGATTTAATTGTGGGGCTTGTGTTACACAAGAGGCCTTGCAGACCATAAGCAGGGTAAATGCAAGGAATATACAGGCAATTGTTTAGTGTAGCTGGCATAGACAGCAGAGGTTTTGGATTGCTACCATTCTGGAAATTTGTCATGGATATTTTAATGTGTATGAATATGAAAGTGTCCTGAGAACCAGATCAATCAGTTCTGCTATTTGGAAGGGACAAAGATAGGGCTCTGAAAATTGATTTGATTATTGATACATGGGTAAACTTCAACTACTATTGATATTTGGCCTGGTGGCAGCTTAATATGTAAAAAAAAACCTAATTTTCAGCCAAAGCTCAACTTTCACTTGAGCATATATGCACACATCCACAGGTTTCTGCTGAGCTCAAAATGCATCGGAGTGTCCGTGAGTATTCTGGTCTCGTGCGTCAGCGCTCCAGATCCCTGGCTGAAGCGCTGTGTGATTGAGAGGCTCCCGCGAAGCGGAGGAACATTATGGTAATTGTCATTACTGGGGCTGGGGAGAGTGCGTGACTGACGCCATTAGAGAGAGTGCAATTACAGTAGGGTTTGGCGACCTTGCTGACTGGAGGAG
Organism: Bryconaethiops microstoma; assembly: GCA_037577275.1. Classification (NCBI taxonomy): domain Eukaryota; kingdom Metazoa; phylum Chordata; class Actinopteri; order Characiformes; family Alestidae; genus Bryconaethiops; species Bryconaethiops microstoma. The sequence goes on from JBBJLS010000023.1 coordinate 6,980,975, forward strand.
GTCAGGGCTTCTCATTAGAGCGCTGTGGAAGACAGCCCAGCGTCTCCACCATGCCAATCAATACCCATGTCCCCCTGGCCTGGTCTAATCACAGTCCCACCACCCAGAGCCACCCCACTCGCGCCACAGCCACGCCAGTGTATGCTGTTGTGAACCACACACACACACACACACACACACACACACACACACACACACACACACACAGATGTACTTGTGCATGCATCTATGGAAGCAATATTTTTAAGATGTCTGAGGACTCATACTGTTTGTTAACTGGTATTCGACCCTGATATCTCAATACTTCCTTGAGATCTGACCCATTTCCCATTGAGGTTTATTGCTGGACAGTTAAATGTCTCATAAGTGTTTCACAAACACCAGTTTCAAAAATAATGATATACCATAATCACATCTTTATGGACTAAACATGTGATAAATGGATCATAATACTGTAAGGTAAGGTTGCAATGCTCACTACAGTGGTGACGTGGCAATACTACTGTGGGACTGTCATGACCATGCATGTTTTGTGTTTTTTTATATTATTTAATTTTTCACATAATTGGCTAATAGCAGCCCCCTTATATGATGCCAACATTTCAAAATAAATGGTTAAAATGTCCAGAATGTTTTTTACAATATATCTGTAATTATAGAGATTTATTTTTCAGACAGCTGCAATTTAGTTTTTGTTTTGTTGTTTTCTTAGAACACATCCAATTGCTCATTTAGAACCAGAATAAGGAACTACTGCTTTCACTTTTAGTGCAATCCTTTGTTAACCAGTGTAGCCTTAAATACTTGCTATGTTCAGGGATAGACAGCATTAAGTAGATTAACCAAAATTCCTCTCAGCTAATGGTGGCAAGATACCTTATAATCTTGATGGCAGTAAATAAAATGGTTATAAATAAAAATGGTCATGAGGTATTGCTGATGACCGTGACATTTTGTTTTTTGCCCTATATCTGACAAAGCTTATAAAAATTAGTGCGCTTGCCTTACCTGTTGCTCAGTGTTTGTAGAGACAGGCAAAAAGGTGGTACGTTTTGAATGTGAGTGAACTTACTCGCATTGATATTGGTAAATGTTCTGTGTAGGCTGCGAAAGGTTCTGGAGATGTTTGTCATCCTGCACTGTGGGTGCCCAGTAAAGTATATGTGTGTAATGCAGTGTGTACTTGGTCACTGTAAGGTTTGCATGCAGGTGGCATCTGAGTCAGTTGTCCTCCGAGATTGAGAGGGAGGGGAGAGAGAGATTGCGAATGTGTGTGTCTGTGAGAGAGAGAGAGATAAACAGAGAGAAAGAAAGGGGGGTAGGGAAGGGGGAGGGAAGCTGGGCCAGAGGGCTCCAGGCTCCAGCACACTTCCGCACTGTTCGCACTCCACTGCTTCAGTCACCAGCCGTGCCTATTAAATCAAGGGCCCCTTTCTACAAAGACTACCAATTATGCCCGACCGAGACGCCATTCTGCCACCCTGTCCCTTTCTTTCTCTCTCCTTCTCGCTCTCCGTCTCTCTCTGTCTCTCTGTCTCTTTCTCTCCTGGATTAGCACCCAAAAAAGGAAGGCCTGGTCTCATTTTGTTCTGTCCCACCATGCTCTCTGTTACCCTGCTGCAGAAAAACAACACATTATGAGATCTACTCACATCTGATTAAAGCTAATCAGAGCTGTCTACAGGAGCAGTATTTTAGAGTCCTCCCTCATCTGACAAATCACACTAAAGCAGCAGTCACATTGGACTTTCTCTCCACTGTTTTCTTCACTGTGGTGGATCAATGAAGAGTGGTCCTGGACTGCTTCATTTTGGAAGTATCAGAGCTAGCTCTTTTGCAATGAATAAATGTGTTATCCTAAAATTGTAATATTTAGCAGTTCCTCCAGGCACAGACCAACCTCTCAATTTCTGTTGGTGTATTTGTAGACGAACACACAGCAAAGTTGATTTACTTAGTCACTGGAAGTGAATTCATTTTTTGTATTCCCACGTCTTGTCCCATTTAAGTGACCAGGCAAAACTTCCTTTTGCAAGCTTTGCCTGCAGCCTACTCAATATGGACAAAATACTATGAAAATGAACAGGTGGAATGTAGTTTCATGCATTTGATTATTTTTGGGAAAAGTATTCAATAGTACCAGGGTACAAGGTACATGTACACCCTAAAAAGTTTTCAGGGCGCAACTACATCACTTAAGAGATCACATATTGCTGCTCTTCCAATGCAATATCCATGAATAAGGCAAAGCCACAATTTCATGTAGAAAACAGAAGTTATAATTAGGGTTTAGATGCCCTTTTAATGGACCATTGAAAGTGGTTCTTTGGTAATGTTTGAACCTGATTCAAAAACTGGGATTATACCAATTGTGATTGAATTCTGCTTCTAAAACAAAGCCAATAAACAAAACGTACACAAGTTCCCCTTTCTCAAAATGTAATTCATGAGGCAAGACATGTTTAGTGTTCAGTGTTCTTATTTACAGAGTAATAGAAACACATGTACAGTACCATCATACAGACTGTATGCCTAAATAATTACATGGTGGCCTCAAACTACATCGCTTTGTCAAGTGATACAATAAGCAAGTCATCTCAACATAACCTGCTTATTGTAGTGACATATTTCTCTTTATAAAAACAGACAATAGCATGTTATGTAGAATATAACAATAGTAGCAAACCAGCTTGATTATCTTTTCATATTTTTGTCCACTTTTAAAGATGAGTATATCATATTTGTCAGAAGAAAGAATGCTATCCGTGTAAATTTCAGTCCCCCAAACTACAACAGTACCTGTTAAATGACTGACGACTGAGTTCTGTAAAACTGTGCTGTGCCCTTCATTGTTCATTGAAACAGAGTCTCTGAGGGTAATTGCTGCATCATCATAATACGGAACTCTTTGATCTCTAACATTCTGTTGTGTTAAAACGTTATGTTATATTTGTGATCATACTCCCCAAGATCTTCAAAGGGTTAAGGTCCGATTGTGTCCTTATATATGTTTAAAGGTTCACAGCCTTTACATTCCCAAAGAGGTGTTTTTAAGGTACAAAAATAAAATAAAAAGGAGAGATAGAGTCTTGGTTATTTGTTGTTGTTGTTTTTTTTTTCAAAAAGAAGACACCACTTCTTACTCCCCTGTTTTCTACTGGCTAACATTTCCAAAGTTCACAGGGTTGAAATGGGGTGGTATGTGTTTGACAGAAAAGCCACAGGGAGGTCACCTCAAGCTGGGTCCTGTTTCCTCCACTCTGTCTTACTGGAGAAGATGGCAGCCCCCAGAGACAGAGGGACCAAGGGAACACTCTCAGACTAGCAACTAGAAAGCACTCTTTGTAGACGCTCATACACAAACACGTCATTTCTTTAACTAGCACCCATAACACCTTAGTGTGTAAATCTGCACTCTCAAAACTGCATAAAATACACTAGTTTTGTGGCAGTTATGGTAATTACTGTAGAATACAATTTAAGATTTCTAACTGTGTCATAAACCTAAAGTTTAACCCCTTAAACTTTAAGAGGTGCAGCTGCAGGTCCAGACTTCCTTTCCTCACTCTCATCATCAGATCATGAATTTGAAACTCAGCAAAATTAAAAAAGGTTTGTGACTTGACTTTGTCTTGAACACCAAAGACTTGGACTTGAGCCTTATACTGAACAGCCTTATACTGAATGCTCATTTGTCAATGTAAGGAGCACTGTGTGGTAGATTGGAGTCAGCTTGGGTAGCTCAATACACAGCAAGCTGTGATGCATTGTATGTTCTAAAACCCTATCTCTGGGTGTCCTTCCTTGGACCACTTTTAAGAGGTACTTATCACAGCATACTACAAACACCCCACAATACCTGTTGTTTTAGAGATCCTCTGATGAAGTCAGTACAATTTGGCCTTTGTCAAAGAAAAAACTGACTGTTCACTTGCCAAATAATATCTATCTGTCACTTTCACTTTCACTTTTATCTGTTGACAGTTGCAATAATTCTTCAGTAATCAATGTTGTTCACTGTTCAGTGATTTGAATGTTGTGGCTGCAGACTCTTTGTGGTCAGCTACTTTTTGTGTAAAAGGATTTGTTTTCTGGCATAGACATGCCAGAAATGCATCAAACGGATATTAGACATAGACCTCTAACAGCAGCTTCGTCAGTAGCTGGTATGGCTAAACTTTTTGTAGCCCAAATGAGACAAGCATCAGAAGTTACTATCATTAAGTATCAACAAACCTTCTCTTAGCGCTAAAATTCATATTTTAATTGAGTAATTATTAACTTACCAGGAGACTAACTTACAATTTTCCTCAGTGGAGTTAAATTAAATCTCCAGTTAAAATGGCTTCACCAGTAAAAACAAGCACAAAAATAACCATCATCTCTGTTCTAAGCCTTTCAATTCAATTCAGAAACAGTCTCTGAGATTGATATTGGAATTTGGTGTATATTATTTATATGGCTAACAGAATACTTACAACTGGCAAAATCAGCTCATGATTGTACTATTGGTATGCATGTAAACATATTCGTTGTGCTTGTTATGAATGTACTTGAACCATGGATTTAGTAATTTTGGAAATGTACCGTATACTTCTAACATCCATTTATCCATCTACCCATTTGTCCATCCATCCATCCATCCATCCATACATCCATACATCCATGCATTCATCCATTATGGGCTATGGGAGTTACTGGAGCATGTCCCATTGGTCACAGGGTGAAAAACAAAGAATTACCCGGAACAGATCACTAGTCCTTCACAGGCCACACACGCACACTCACACTTAGGGGCAACCTAAGGGCAGTGGATGGCCTAGTGGTTAGGGTATTGGCCCTGCAATCAGAAGATTGGGGTTCAAATCCCAACTGCTAGTGTCACAGCTGAGGTACCCTTGAACAAGGTACTGTCCCCACTGCTCCCCGGGCGCCTCGTTGGCGGCAGCCCACCGCTTCACTTGGTGAATGGGTTAAATGCAGATAAATAAAGTATCCAAAAAAAAAAAAATCTCTAATAGAACTGATGTATATATCTTTGGTCTGTGGGAGGAAACTAGGGTACCCAGCAGATATTGGCAGAATATGCAAACACTGCACAGGCTATATTACAGTAACGTCTTTTTTGGTGTTCATTGATGAGTTGGCCGTAAATTTGCTCAAGAATGCGTACTAACAAGTAGGACATGGGACTTGACCTGAGACAGACCTGTACTGACTTTAGACAAGTCTTGAGACTTATTTCTCAGTAACTTGTTCCCACATTTGCTCATAACTACAAATCTAACATATTAGTTTCACAGCGTTTACTCTACATTTCACAGTAGCTATTGTAAAGTATTCATCAAAACTTATAACTGAATTATAATGACAGAGCTTAAGCACATTGTCTTATGTTTAAGTTCACCTCTGTAGTTTAAAGGTTTAAGAGTTTAAAAGGTGAGAGAAAAACAACATATGCCCAAATAAACTGCTGTTGGTTATTATGCCCCTTGAAGTAGCCCCGCTGTTAACAGTTTAACATTTCAGGGCTGCATGGCTTGTCTCGCAAACCTCACCTAGTGAGTGTCAGGACAGAGCACGAATGGATGACAGTGGTGAGGCAGAGGAGCAGTGTGTGTGTCTATTGTCTATGGCAAAAAATCTCTATGCTCTGTGTGTATTTTTGTGTGTGTGTGTGTGTGTGTGTGTGTGTGTGTGTCTGTGTGTGCGTGCACCACACGGTTGGGGTGATGGCCGCTTGTTTACCGGCCTCATTATGTCAGCCCGCTTCCTCAGAGGCTGTGGCAGGTCACGCCATGGCCTTCTGTCCACCTACACACACACACACACACACACACACACACACACACACACACACACACACACACACACACATTCTCACATACACACACACACACACACGCTCACACACACACACACAATCAGGTGTCGCCACACTGGGGTGAAGGACAATGCAAACAATTATTTGGAATTGGACACCCCACACAGGATGCTGATGTATGCCCAGTATATGCCCAGTTACATTACACACCCAGTCTTTATTTAAACTTGTATGTCCTATTTTGATTCATGCACATACATATATTTAGACGTCTATATGTCCGTTCTGTATGTCCTGCTGATGTTACTCCATAAGGAACAGCCTCTTACTAGCTTTGCATTTACACTAAAAGGACTTTTTCCCTCCCTTTCCAATTATGGGGGAGAATATGTACAGGATGTCTTCTGACAGGATGGCTGCAGCAGAGCAGGTAATTGGGCCAAAGTTTTGCAGTGAACTTTTAAAAACAAAACCATAACCAACTCATTATTTCCCGCTTTTACTCACTTTATGAAAGCATGCTGCTGCTTATGAAATCCTGAATTATGCTTAACAGCAAATGATAAGACTTCACACTGGTTAAGATGCCTAATAGTTACTTAACGCAATTAGTGTTGGAACATGTATGTGTGTGTGTGTGTGTGTGTGTGTGTGTGTGTGTGTGTGTGTGTGTGTGTGTGTGTGTCTCTAT
>JBBJLS010000023.1:6999204-7013106 GCA_037577275.1 Bryconaethiops microstoma
ACACACACACACACACACACACACACACACACACACACACACACACACACACACACACACACACACACAAAAACAGGCATCTGACACTGAAAATTTAAAGAGGACATAGCACAACATACATACACATACACAAGATCACAATCACATATTACACTGAACTATGTGTGTCACGTACAACCATTTCCTTCAGGACATTTTAAATTGACTTGAAGGATCCAATGCAGCCACAGTGCACAGAAACAGTGAGCCAACTCCTATCTGCCTAATATCATTTCAACAGGACAATTTAGACCGAGTTGAAGATGTACTGAAGATGTACTGGTGTGTACAAGCTGCATGAAGTTTTAAAAAAAGAGAATATGAGCCTTGCAGTTGTTGTCAGATGTTTTCTTAGTTCACAATCTGAGCACACCAGGGATGGACAATATGAACTCAGATTTACAAAATTTCTTTACAATAGTTTACATTATCCAGACAGAGGCTCCAACAACAATAATGAAACAATAATAACTGATCTACTGTAAAATTATAGTGATGTGAATGATTGAGCAATAATCTGTGCTACTATTATTTACATATGTTGGTATTAATAAAAAGCCCTTCAAGTTTAAATTTCCTTGGGGTGTAGGGTTAGCCACAATTTGGCAATATGGTCAGTGGGGTCCAATTTCTGAGATCATGTTAAAAATATGGCATTGTTTTCATTTAAACCCAATGAATCTTTTAGAAAAATAATTCTATACAAATAGATGACAATGACCAGATTAAAGCCTTGGTACAAAAAGGTCAGATCTTTTTTAGCCTTTTTGCTTCCTCTTTTACTCATCAGCAATATCAGAGGTTTTGTACACACACTTATTCTTCCTCCAAACACAAGCAAATGGCATCAGAGACAGCAGTTTAGTCAAATGAAATCAAGGGCCAGAGAACAGAAAAACTAATGCCAGCATTCTAAATTACAATTCAAACACCTACATCCCCCTGAAGTGACTCACTAACACAAACCGCATTGACTAGCGCACACTTGGTGGAGTTTCTTTAGTCTCTCTTTAAACACTAACACACACACACACACACACACACTCTTTCCCTCTCACACATACACACTCGCATACACCTCCTGTTAATGGGGAGGGGGCAGCCAGCATGGATGCGGCCCTGATTAATTGGGCGCGACGCAGGGAAGTGGGTCTGGAAACTACCTGGCAATTTCCTGCAGCCCCCCCCTCCTTTCTCTCTCCCTGCATGACTCTGGAGCGGAGCATGTGGGCAGGTGGGCTGTGTTTGTGTGTGGAGGAGTGGCTCGGCGTGCTCTGCGTTGATATTCCGCTGGCGTCCGGCTCACCAGGCGCCCTACATAGCAGGCGCTCCCTCTGGCAATGCCTGGCTTGGCTCTGGGCTCAGCGTTTTCAACACGCTGTGGCTCTAACATCCTCTCTCCGCACACACACGCATGCATGCACATATACTTGCAAACACACACACAAACTCAAATAATGACACATATACGAAGGCACATTCAAGTGGTCACACGCATACCCACCAGTACACATACAAAAGTGAAACGCGCTCATGTATATATTTACATATGGTGCATGCAAAAGTCACACACACACACACACCAGACATGCAGACATACAAAAGCAGACCAGCATTGACCAGACCCAGCTCAGGACGCAAAGATATTTCATCGTTCTGTGAATGTTGCAGTGGTTGTGTGAACTGGAGCTGGCTCCCTTGTCCTGCTTTGGCCTGAGAGAAATACAAGAAAAAAGAGAGAGAGAGAGAGAAAGAGACAGAGAAAGAGACAGAGAGAGAGAGAGATGTGATTTAGTTGTGGTGATCTGGGCACAGTAATGTGTGTGTTATACCCTGTGGAGCAGGAGGGAGGACTGCTTTAATGAAAGCACAGGAAGAGGGCAGCAGCTGGTGGCGTGTGTTTGAGCTGAGAGGATAAGACCCCCGCACTGGGCTCGCCAGGGTCTCTCTCCAAGCTTGCACACACACACACACACACACACACACACACACGTTCACATACAGCCAGAGAGACTGAGCTCCTTTGTCCGCTCCACTGCCGCCAATGCTGGAAGAAGGCCCAGGCCGTGGGGGCCTGCCTGGCTGGCTGTTCAGGAGCCAGTGGCGGCTCCAGCACAAGCCCCAGCAGAGCCCAAAGCAAGCCCAGCTCAGCTTCGCTCAGTCCACCAGCACACAACTGCTGCCTGCTCCATTGGAAAAAATGACAACAACAGCAACAAAAACAGTGCAACAACAACAACAAACAACAATAACAGAAACGGAAATGTGGCTGAAGAAGGTGGATACTGAAGACATTAGTCATAGAGGAGATGCTATAAATAAGTGTGCTAAGGGATATTAGCACAGCACCAACATTAGCACAGTTTTGAGGCAATGGGGCATAAGCTAGAATCACTCAGTCTCTTTACTCTAACAAACTCCTTTACTCTAAAAAAACACCTACCTAACATGCAGCCTTTACTCTCATACATTCAAATATCGATTTGATGCATGATTCAGTTTTCCCAGTTGTCTTTTTAAAAAGATGCTTGTGACTCATTATTATGAGTGTTAATTGCAGGGTTATTAGTTATATAACAGCATCAATAATGGTTAATAGTAGTTATACTATAGTTGCACTTCTACTTACACTACTGTGAAACTCATATGAAACTTATTTGTTTATTGATATGTAGGTAAACCGAGAAATTAAATTATAGGCATGTATGCAGATCTTAGCAATTTAAATGGTTAAGTGTTGGGAATGTCAGCCATTTGTGTTGCAGCTCTTTTGTATTCAGTGACAGTTAAGGCACTGCTATTCAGATATTGGATAGCTAAAGCCATAGGTGCTGATATTCTTTCCAAGTGGAACCAAAATGCTTTTTCATTACATATTTTCAGAAAGATTCCAAAAAGGTCTTGCATCTGTGAAACCATAAGGACCACAAGGTCCAGATTTAGCTGGTTCTTTAATAGTTCGTGTTCTAATATTATAAGCCTCTCAAATGAAATAACCAGCTTAGACCAGGATGATTTATTTATGGGCCTAAGCTGAATTATACTATTTTGCTAGCCTGTGGCTAGTTTAGCTCTTCACCCTGTATGGCTATGGATGACCCACATGCTATCATACAAAACACAAAATACACTGAAAATCAGCATAAAGTTTTGCCGGTAAAAATTTATGCTGATTTTCTATCAGATACCAAACTAGACTAATCGATGACAATTCCAAAACATATATTGTAACAAAGTGTTCAGGGTACTGACACTTTAAATATCTAGGACAATAATGAGCCTACAATATTAACACTGTTAGTTTTGACTTAACTAGCAAAATAACAGTATTTTTTGCTCTTACTTTTGAGGGAAATGTCTGTATAGAACAAACTTAAAATAAATCAATATTTTGTATTACATTGTTAACAATTGTCTATTCCATAAGACTTATGCAAAAAAGGAGAACAACTGGTGACTTACAAAAGTGTGAAAGCACTCAGCATACGTTGACTACGGGACAGGTAAAAATGTTACTTGATGAAGTTTAGTTATTTCATTCATTAAACTTCACTTACCATTTTTCTCCCAAATGTAACCATGTTTAACTAGAAGAGTCATGAAAACAGACTTATCCAGTAGAATGTGCATGCATCAAGTGACAGACTCTGACAGTTGGCGGCCGCTAGAGGGGTCTTTTATGGGACTTTTATTGTGACAGGCTTGAGCACACTGTTCTTTGTATTATGTGTTTCAGTTGACCGGTGTGCTCAGGGAAAGGGACATTGAGTTTCATTGGCTCATGTTTTTCAGGTTTGGGTATTTTAGTTCAGTTAGAATGGACCTTAGTGATCTGTCCACTGTCCGTCGTATTGACTTGTTTTGTTATCCAGTCAGTCATGCTTGTTTTAGTTAGTTCTCCAGTCTCCTTTTTTTCATTTAGAGTTTTGCTTAAGCCCTCGTGCCTGTTAATTTTCTGAAAAAAAAAGTATTTAAAATGGAAGTCTGTCTTTGCGCCTGCCCTCATTTCCGTGAGACAGAGAAATGTGACAATACGTTACTAGTCAGTTTAGCTAATTAAATACAGTCTAGTGTAGTCAGTTTTGTTGTGTTCATTCCTATGACACTGTCCATATTATCTACCTGGGGTGAGACTAGCTTCCCTGTTTTGAGTGTCATGGCTGTCTTGTTTCTCTCTTGTTTGTAAATGTCAGTCCTGGTAATAAAAGTTATCTAAATCCAGCTTCCTCACCCATTTATTTAAACATCTCCCCTTATTCAATCCACCCATAATTTTACTTCGTTGCTGCTCCAGCACTCCCTCCTAGGCCTTGTCCCTTTGTGGCAGTGTGTCAAGGTGTATGTTATTCATTGTTGTAATACATAAAAATGATGAGATCAATCAAAAAACATCATTCTGGGTGACTTACTGCAAAATGGTTAATTGTAGGGAAATATACAGAGTTGGATTTCTTTATAATGGTAAAGATAAGAACTAGGGGTTGCAAAACATAAAGGACAAATATAGCCCTTTTATTTACTATCCAAAGTGACCAGTGTCCCAGTGTATAATTAGAACAAAACTGATCTGGTCAATCAAACCTCTCAGAATAACAATAAGATAGATAGAGTCATTATAGCAATGATGAAGCTGACATAATGGGAGACTCATGCAGGCCTAGGAACACTCTAAACATCATGGAAAATTAATATAGTCAGTGTTCAGTACAGAGCTTATTATCCCACCTTGCAGTTAAATAGTAATACCACAGTCAGAGTGTGAGAACTCACAGAGGGTCTAAATGTGGAAAACATATCTGCTTGCATCTGTATGCTCATGTGGCTGGTTTGCTGACACAGTGAGCCAGCAGAGATAATGGTGGGATGAGAGAGAAACAGCAAAGGAGGAGAGGAGAGCAAGGCAAGTTGGTACTTGCGGTGGAGGTTGGGATTTAGGAAAGGGGGAAGGTCTAAGGGGCAGCAGGGTGGTGCAGATCCAATTACTGGCCCCCACACTGGAGCCTTTGTGTGTGTGTCCCTGTTGATAAATGGATCCCTGAGCCACGTCTCTGCCCAGACCTGGCACTCTGCTATGCCATCCTCGGTGCAGCCTCCGTGCAGACCCCTATAGCACTGAAATGGGTTTGACCATATAGCACAGCAGTATGGACATGGTGTGGTTGTGATGGAGGTCAGTGCATGATCATTTATATTTGGCTGGCATATTGAAGATTTCAAGATTTCAAGATTCTTGTTTGTCACATACACATTTATACACATTTGTACAACATGCAGAGAAATGTGCCATTGTAGGCATGGTAGATCGGGGCCTGCATCTCCTGGTAAAATGTCCTGCAGAGACGGTAGAGCTGATCTGGTGCAGCATTACACTGCCTGGTCACTGCACCTAGTTCATGTTCAGACGTATTCCTAAATGAAGAGTTGATATTCTGAGTCGAAGACACTTTCTACAGCACCAGAGTAAAACGTTCTTAGGATCACTGGAGAGACACAAAACTTCCTCAGCTGTTTCAGATGGTAGAGATGCTGCCTCAATTTTCTGGACAGGGTTTGAATATGTTCAGTCCATGCCTGATACTCAGAGATATGCCCAGGTATTTGAAACTGCTCACACTCTTTACTGCAGTCCTGCTACTGTCGAAGTCCACCCCCAGCTCCTTGGCTTTGCAGAGATTCAGTTGGAGGCAGTTCTCCTTACACCACAATGTCAGGTTCTCAACCTCTCAAATATATGCTGTCTAATCAATATTGAATGAAGCCTACTGTGCCATTAGCAAATTTGGAGTTGTATGTGGCCATGCAGTCATGGGTTTAGAGGGAGCTGAGCAGAAGGCTGAGAACACAACCTTGTCAAGCTCCTTTGTTAAGTGTGATGGTGCTTGAGACACAACCACCAACTCTCAGTACCTGTGGTCTGCCTGTATGAAAACTGAAAACACGTGTGGCTGAGGGTGGTGTGCAGGATATGGGAGATGGTGTTTTCTCTCAAACACCTTTATGACTCCTCCCTTAATGCCGTTTCCCTGTCTTGTCCCACAGTCCCTCCCTGAGAGTCCATCTACCAGGGTCAAAGAAGAGGCGAGGCAAGGTGGTGTTCTCTGGGCCGTTGAGAGGCTCCACTGTAGCATGTGGTTGTGCAGAGCTCTCTGGAGTGTCAAGCGACCCCATCATCCCTTTTGGGGCCTCAGCAGGTCACCCTGTATCTGGAGATCAGCCACATAGTACTCCATGAGCCCCCATCTCGTGGAGTACTAGGAATATGGCCCCAGGGCTGTGAAGTGGCTTGTGGAAAGTTGAAGGGAAGTGAAGTGAAGGGGCTTGTGGAAGGTTGAAGGACAGGTCTCTGGCCGGTTTCAGAGGGTGGTTTCGTCCAGTGGTAAGGGTGGACCGAGTGCTCGAGCACCATGGACCAGTCGACCCATAAGAGCTCTTCCGGGAGCACAGACTAGCAGCAAAAAACCCTGACCCTGGTAGCACCATCCTAAATCTCAGGCAGGTCCAACCTCTTGACTCACCAGAGAGGGAGATGGTTGAAGCCATGGATTCTCTGTGTACCCCAAGGCCACACATTCCATGACCAGGTCCCCAGGGAGACAAACTGCCACCATCAGGGGTAACAGGCCACAATCTCCACCAGTTGTGATTGCAGCCCGGGGAATGGCGGACACCCATGGACCAGAAGGCCTTAACCCACACCCAGGAGTACACTCAGTGCAGTTGCACAATGGAGCTTTATTCAAACAAAATACCAATTCAAAAACACAAACCGATTCACCACCACTCAGGGCTGAAATAAATCACTGACCCATCTCTAGCTGGTCTATCTGTCTTCTGGCTGCTCTCACAACTCTTGGAGACCCCGTTTTTTAAACAGTCCTGGTTACTCCCGGTTCATCTGGCTCTCATCAAGGGAGGAGCCCCTATATGCTGTCTTCTTTAATTGTTTATTCATAATACCTCTCATCCATAAAATCCAAAGTAATTTTCACAATGTTCAAAATAAGACAACGGTGAGCAGTTTTTTCCGATTTGTTCATATAATTTGGTTAATGCTTCACAGTCATGGGTTACTTCCCTTAAAAGATATTTATCCTTATTGATTTTGGGTTATCTTCTGTTTTTTGCAACTTAATTACTTTTCATTCCTCCCCAGTTTTGCCTGATTTTTCTTTGATGACTTCTTTAATACCTTAGATAATTCTTCTGGTTCTCTATCAGTTATGTCCAGCTTATGAAATTGGTCCAGAGGAATGGATTAGTATAAGAATATATTAATGTGCATAAAGTCACTGTACTCAAATATGTTGATCAGTCTCCTGCTTCATTTCTGTTTCCAACGCAGTTTTGTCCAACTGTATTTGTGTTTATAACTATGGCATTTCCAGTACCAGCAGCCACTAAACAGGAGAAAAACAGACTGCAGCGGACAGCATAAAGGATCATCTGTGCCCCCTGCTCTCCATCCAGGACCTGTACTTCTCAAGAACCAGGAAAAGGGCAGGGAAAATCATTACAGATCCCTCACACCCTGGACACAGACTTTTTAACCTGTTGCCCTCTGGCAGACAATATAGAAGTCTGCAGACTAGGACCAGCCTACACAGGAACTGTTTCTTTCCCCTCTCCATGACCCTCCCAAACAGCTGATCTGATTTTAGTCTATTGTGGATTTTTTCTGAGAACCCAACTAATAATTGTTAGCGGAAACTGCAGATATCCTCTGCATTTTTTTTTGCTTTTGTGATGTCCGGGCCTCATCCGCTACGCCCCCTCGTCCTCATGCTGGTTGTTTATGTTTGGATGTGCTGCCTAGCAACCCAGTACAGGATGAGCGGGCGTGGCAGATGAAGTCCGAATGTCGTGCCAATTTATAATTTTTCATGCATTTGAGTGCCAAATTATTAAGAAAAATTTTGTAACATAAATATTAACATAAATTCAGCTACATTTCCATATAAAAAATAACTATACATTTTTGATACTGTGGAGAGGACACAAAGAAAGCACATCTTGGGATGATGATATACTGCTGTACTCAGAGGTGGAAGGTTTGAACACTATTTATTTCTCCTTGCTACTGATTGGCTGCTGCTCTTTGATGCATCCCTCACAGCTGCAGTCCTGAATTTCCCCCTTGGAGCATCGTGTTTTTCATTTTGTTCTTCTTAAAACTCTCTATTTTTAATACTGTAAATTAAATTAATTTATTACTGTATTTACCCTGCTTAAACCAAAGAAATCAACAATACCACACACCAAAGAAAACGCACTGCATGAATTACAGTTCAGTCTATACAGAGGTAATATCGGTTTTAGATAACTCAAGTAAATGCAAAATGCAGTTTTTAAGTGATGATTTCATTTACTACGGAAAAAAACTATCCAAACCTACATGGCCCTATGTGAAAAAGTAAGTGCCCCCTAAACCTAATAATTTGTTGTGCCACCCTTAGCAGCAACAACTTTTGCAATAATGGCCAATAAGTCTTTCACATCGCTGCAGAGGAATTCTGGCCAACTCTTCTTTGGAGAATTGTGTTAATTCAGCCACAATTGAGGGTTTCCAAGCATGAACTTTGATTTGGCCACTCCAAAACCTTCATTTTGCTTTTGATAAGCCATTCAGAGGTGGACGTGCTGGTGTGTTCGGGATCATTGTCCTGCTGCAGAAATCAAGTGTGCTTCAGCTTGCAGTCATTAACTGATGGTCAGACATTCTCCTTCAGGATTTTTTGGTAGAGAACAGAATTGGTTTAATCAATTACAGCAAATCGTCCAGGTCCTGAAGCAGCAAAGCAGCCACTGATCATCACACTACCACCACCATGCTTGACTGTTGGTATGATGTTCATTTTCTGAAATGCTGTGTTACTTTTACGTCAGATGTAATGTGACACACACCTCCCAAAAAGTTTATACCAAGATTGTGCAGTTATACTGTTATGGTCATAGGTAGATCAGCACGTTCAACAGGAAGTGCTTGTGGCTTCAGGTCTGAGCAGATAAGTAACTCTACATACAGTACAACACCCAGGGAGTTTGGGGTGGGGAGTGAAGAGAAGTGCTGATTTCTAGTTTGAAGCTTCTTCCCCCATCACTGTAATAGTATATAAATTATGTGTTGCCAAAAGCATGATTCCCCAAGTCAATATTATAGGAATGAATTCTATATTACCCATGTTGGGATATCTCAATGTGTCTTTGCTGTTTTTAGATTTTTTTTATTTCTAAGAATTTGAAAATAGTAGCTGTGCTAAATAACAACAACAACAACAACAATAATAATAGTAACAACAATAACAATAACAATGACAATAATAATAATAATAATAAAAACAACAACAACAATAATAATAATAATAATAACAATAATAATAGCAATAACAATAATAAAAAATACTGATAATAATAATCACATTTAATACATAATAAAATTATTTTGGCATAATACATATGTATATATTTTGATCTACTGTACTCATGACGGTAGAAGGTCTCATGTTCAGGTTGTGTGCAGCAACGTGGATCCTCAAGCCCAGGTCATGGCTGCTTTAAATGAACATGGCACCAAGCTCTGGTCAACCTCCAGTCTTCCTTCACGGGCTGTGAGTCAACAGCCACTGAGCTAAATAGGTGGGCTAATCCATAGCTGTCCTTGGTTGTATTTTAATCTCTGTTGTACAGAAATTGACAACAGTCTTGGATTCACCTCTGTTCTCATGCTAAGTATCATGTTCTTGCTGGAAGGGGGAGGCAAAAAAGAATTAGCTACTGCTAATCTTTCCCTGTTTCATAGCACTCACCAGCGGTGCTCACTCTCAGTTAGTTATACACTCACTGGACACTTTATTAGGTACTTTGCGTCTACACTAATTGTCTACCTTCCATATAGGCATATACAGATCAATTTTTTTCTATACATAATGTGTTAGCCCTCCTTTGCCCAGTTCACAATGGTCAGGCTCCCCACAGGACCACCATGAAGCAAGTTTGGTTGGATCATTCTCAGTACAGCAGTGACATTGACACTTTAGTGGCATGTTTAAAATGGCATGTGTATGTTTTGTATGGTGGGGAACACACGTCAGAGTTTCCGCTGAGCTGAGATTAGTAGGCCAACAAGAAACAGACCCCCGACAAATTGGAGAATGACTAACACAAAACCTGTAGTATCAGATGAGTTTTCATCTCTATCTTTACATTTTCAATATGGACCAAGAAGGAACATGTGTGTAATAAATGGGACAGCAAATCTACAGTGTTTAAAAACTCCAACAACTTGAACCAGTGCAACATTCACTACAATGTCAGTGCCATTGAAGCACTGAGAATTATTCAAAAGCCAAATAACACCTGCTCAGTAACTGACCATTAATGAATGGGATAAAAAGGAGCTAACAAATTATGCAGGGAAACAGATGGATTGCAATCTGTAATTGTAGAACTACAAAGTGCACCTCCATGATAAACAGACATGGAAAAAATGGACAATCAGTGTACAAGGTCGGTTTTCCTTATAAAGTGGCCAGTGGGTGTTTAGCAGTTAAAGGAGACTATAACCAGCCGAGGCATGTTGTAACTTAGCTTCAATAACATGTTGACACATGTTTGCTGCTCATTTTGTATTTTTGGGCCTGTAACGATGAAGATGGTCGTGTTAGTTCAGCATGACACACACTTGTTCTCAGTGTGAGCCCATTGACTCATAAAGGCCTTTGTCCACGGCTCTATTTGATAAGCTTACTTTTGCCTTGCTCAACCCTCTCTCTGTCTCTCCCACACACAACTCTGGCTGGACTGTGCCATCTCTTAGCAACGAAGACCCCGGTCCCAGTGGCGGTGCCGCCACAGCCCAGAGAGCCATGGTCATTCCCTTAGAGGCCCACATCTCCTGGCAACACACGACCAATCCTTGCGCATCTAAGGCCTCCCGTCGCCTGGCAACCACATACACCACCAGTCAAAAGTCTGGAATCACTTTAGTCACATTTACAATTGTGATTTTATACAGAAATAACATATGTAATCTAGAGTGTAATAGCCATGAGAAAGTACTTTTAGATATTCTGTAGAACATTGCTAATCAATATTTTGAGACACGTTCAGTTATTTCTTGATGTAATATGGTAATAGCCAACTTGTAATTATTTACAGTAACTGTAATTACTACTGTAATTACTGTAAATTTTAATTGTATTCATTTATTTATTTACATCACAGCTCTCTAGTTTCAAGCTAGTAGTTTGTAAATGGTGAGGTTGCCCAGGACTAGCCTATTAGACATATTTTCCAATGGATAAATTATGGAATGGTGATTCCAAACATTCTGCAAGCAATATATCGAAGTCAACTGTACCCCTTAAGAGAGGGTGAGGTGGGGGTGACGTAGATCAGGGCGCTTGAGTTTTTGTAGGTGTGCAACTCAGAAGGCCTCTTTTCCCCTTGGCAGAGCACAGCCCAGGGAAAAAGAAGTGGAGGGCAGCTTCTCTCCACCTCCGACCAAGCCAGACGTCATCCGCCATGCATGGCTCCACTAACCCCCATGGCAATCTGTCTCCTAGCAACGCCGACTGCGTACTCCCCGGGAGGGATCCGGAAGTCCACATGCTCGCACGGTGCCGTTCTTGGAGTGCATGTCAATGCTTCTCTACCCCCCATCCCACCCTCCTTTCCTCTCTCTCTCTCTCTCTCTCTCTCTCTCTGGTCTCCTCCAACTGGCTCCCACGCAAGGATTTGGAACGGCTCTTGCACGCAGTGCCTGGGATGAAAATAACAAGGCCACAAAAATCTCCTGCTTCACAGAGCCGTCCTTTCTTCTGTGGCAGAGTGTGGCTCTCTCTCTCTCTGCTATGAGGGACAGTCTAACAACCTCTGACCACTTGCCTCTCCACCTGCAAAAATCCATAAATCCATAAATCCATGTGCTCTGAACCTCGCCATAACCCCAGATTGTCTTGATAATGGGGTCCTCTCCCTCTGCCCTTCACTGCCTCAGAAAACACCAGCTCACTTTCCCCATCAGTTACTCAGTTCCCCTTCAACTTCCAGGCCTTTCAACAAATTTGACACAATCACACCTTCTCTAAATGTACGATGATCATGAGGAGAACCACAAAAGACAATGACCTGGCCTGACCTCACTGTATGCCATATTATCTGCTGCTCCTATCACTTTAATAGGCCTTAAACTTGGCTGGAGAACTTTGATAATAAAGTCTAAACAAACTTAGACTGATTGTGCCTCTCGAGTGTGGGTTTGCTCATTAAGGCTAATGTGGCACTTCTAGCTGTTTTCGAGAGACTAAAAGTTCCCCTCAGGCCCTGCTTCTCTTGTCTATTCCCTCAGCTCTGCTCATCTATTGCTATGGTGGTCCAGCGACACTGCGTCGGCGAGGAGCACTAGCCCACCTTCCACACATCCGAGAGCCTTGGTGAAAACCTAATCCCCTGAGCAGGGCGAAGCACAGACCTGGCTTGCCTGACCCCTCTGGTTGCCATGGATACAGTGCACTATAAATAAAACAGAGCGCTTTTTTAAGCAGTTTGGCAGAGCTGGGCGTCCTGCTCACCAGTGGGGTTGATTTTCTCCCTCTCCCTTCCTCTCACTCTCTCATCCTCTCCTCTGTCTACTGGCTATTTCTCATCTCCTTTCTGAAGTGTCACCGAACACCTGATTTTTACTTTAACCCAACTCTACCAGTTTTGCCACCATATATGAATATGGAAAGCCCACCAAAAGTCTAATTGTTGAGTATGTCTTATAATTTGCCTTTTATTATTGCAGAGCAAAACCAAGTGTAAGACAGAAAAAGAAAGTAATGATAGAGGTGGAGAAAGAAAGACATAGAGATAGAGGCTAAAAACAAAGAAGAAAGGGGAACAAAGAGCAGCCTCTTGGACTGACCCTCATTCACAGAGGAAGTCAAGTTGTTTTGTGGGTGCTGTTTTTGGGAGCATTTAAATCTGTCAAATATAAACAGACAGAGCTGTCCTAATGGAGGCCCGTTAAAGCAAAAAAAGAGAAAAATATACGGCAGGCCCATTTTCTTCAAAGTAGCGGTGGAGAGGCGTTGAGAGACGAGGGAGGCTGCGTGTTTGTGCACTGAATCAGGGCTGCGCTGCAGATTTTTGTCTGGCGAGGCGAATCTCAGGAGGCTAGAAAATAATTTGGTCATGGCTGTGGGAGGTTGCTGGGGCGGGTAGGGGGGGGGTGGGGAGGGGGTGGAGGAGGCAATGTTTCGGCCATCTTGCTGTGGTGAGAACACGCTTGACACTTCATTCCTTTCCAGTTAATGCGGTGCGGACTGCGGAAAGTTAACCCTCCATTTGCCTGTAAGATGCCTGTGAGAGTTGGTGTGTTTGCCAATGGAGTGTGTACATGTGTGTGTGTATGTTTGCGGGTGTTCTGCCTGGCCTAAGCTAGAGACCAGGTAAGTTTTCACTTGGAACACATAAAGGCCTGTGAAAGGGTTCAAAGAGCAACACCCAGACATCTGCAACTCAAAGTTGCTGTTATTACTGCTTTTGGCAATGTGACATACTTATATCCATTTAATAAACAACAATGTGTAAGAGTCATAAACCACATATAAGTCTGGTTGTGATTGGTCATGGCATGTGTGTGATGATGTAGACCTAGTGACCCACCATTCAGCAATACTAAGAATCAGTCTGCACAAGAAGAATCAGTCTGCACAAACCTCAGAAAAAATGGCAATATAATTTATGACATATTTTAAAGACATTTTCTGAGAACAGGTAATAATGAAAATGAAAATAATTCTCAGTGAGTTTTATATTTACAGGTACTTTAACAGTATCTCTCTCTCTCTCTCTATGTATATATGTATGTATGTATGTATG
>JBBJLS010000023.1:7041593-7063604 GCA_037577275.1 Bryconaethiops microstoma
GAGACTCTGAGAGCGTTGGGAGAAGGATGTTGAGGAGAGACTCTGCGTGTGTTGGGAGAAGGATGTTGAGGAGAGACTCTGAGAGTGTTGGGAGAAAGATGCTGAAAAGAGACTCTGAGTGTGTTGAGAGAAGGCTGTTGAGGACAGACTCTGTGTGTGTTGGGAGAAGGATGTTGAGGAGAGACTCTGCGTGTGTTGGGAGAAAGATGTTGTGGACAGACTCTGTGTGTGTTGGGAGAAGGATGTTGAGGAGAGACTCTGAGTGTGTTGGGAGGAAGATGCTGAAAAGAGACTCTGAGAGTGTTGGGAGGAAGATGCTGAAAAGAGACTCTGAGTGTGTTGGGAGAAGGATGCTGAAGATGGAGCTGCAGGGAAGAGGAGAAGAGGAAGGCCTAGTAGGAGGTTTATGGATGTAGTGAATGAGGACAGGCAGGCAGCGTGAGACCCCTAATAAACTGGGAGCAGCTGAAAGTAGAAGAAAAAGGAGGATCAGTTAGAGTCTGTAATCAGTAGCAGCAGCTTCTGTTGGAGTCTGTTTGATCAGTAGTTGCTTTGTTTGGGGGGTAGGCAGCAAATGTATGACGATGGTTAATCTCCTGGAGAATACAAGTAGTATTCGATCAAGCTGAATGGGTGGGCAGCCATCCCAATCAGAAAAGACAGACAAACTGCACCCTGGACTGGTTTAGACGATACAAGTAAAGAGTGTAAACAACCTGCCTATAACAGCTATATAATCTGAGGCCTGTCACAGTCATAAGAGCACCCTGAGACAATGGTGCATCTCCACTCCACCATCAACAAACTTGAGAGTGATGGGACAACAGCACCAGCATCCCAGTTTTGTCTAACAGGAAAAATAATTACTGATAAACAAGTAGGTTTTCAGCCTAGACTTGAAAACTGAGATTATGTTTCAGGCCTGAAAATTAAACAGAAGATTGTTCAGAAACTGGGGGACTTTGAATAAAAAGGATCTTCCCCCTGTTGTAGCTTTCATAACTATCTTTCGGAACTAGTAGACAGCTAGCACCTGGAACATTGTGGGTAAAAGCACACATTCGGTGAGTATGTTTATTTTACTTTACATACTAAATTGATCCCGGAATTACTTGAGTCCTCTGCATTTAACCCATTCACCAAATGAAGCAGTGCACTGCCGGCAATGGAGCAACTCCCTAACCAACAGGCCACCAGCTTCTTGGAAAAAACAGAAGAGCAACTGTTCTCAGGTGAGTGAGAATATCAATGCAGGGTGTGATCAGACTGTGTCAAAACCAGCCCATCTACAAATATATAGAGGGTATTATCAGAGAGCGGCGGTTCATAAATGCCTAATTATACAGAGTATATGTCAAGTCAATTTAATTTAAATTGCACATTTTGCAACTGTTGTTGTCACAAAGCCGCTTGACAGAATCCAGCTCCAGGCCCATAGTGAATAAACCTAGAGAGTTTTGTGGTGTAAAAACCAGCAGGACTGGTCTACAGAGATGTGGAAAACAACACAAGTGGATGAGTGTATGTGTGGTGTACACCAAGAGAAACGTACAGGCATGGATGTTAGGGTTGCGGTGTCTCTGTTATGCTGGTTTTGTGTTCCCTTTTTAGTGTGCAGCACAGTTTTGTGATTTCCCTGCTCAGACATACCTAGTTCCACTCATCCATTTTGTAAATGCGTTTACGTAGAAAGACACCATTTAACTGCGCTGGAGTTGTACGTTGTAGCTTTAGAGGCAAGGGTCATTGCAAATCAATGCAGAGTTATTCTAACTAATCACCATTATCCTATGATGAAACATTTCTGTCTTGCTGGAAGTGGTTTATCTAGGACAACAATGTGCCCATTCTATGTTTTTTCTGACCTGCTGCTTTTCTAATCTAGTTTGGTTTTGGTAATGTTTTTTACTTAAGGACTTTTTAGTAACAATGCTTTCAAATCCCAGTAATCTACCAACTGTTTATTATATTATTATATTATGGTAATTATATTTTAATTATACTATTATTTTACTATTTTAATTATTATTTTTATATGATTTCAAACCTCTCCATAACTGAAAGGTTAAGATGTGAAATGCTGTATTCTAGGGAAACTCAGGAATGTTGATCGCTATGCTCACTGAAACCAAGTATCCTAACCATATGAAAAGCCTCTAAAAGCCACCACACCTAAAGCTTTTACACTTAATAGTTAGGGCTTTGTTGCCTGGTGCACTGATTAACTAAAGTCAGAAAGATTTTGGATTAAGATGTATTTTTTAAAGCTATTTAGACAATAAAAAGAGTGTTGTAATCAAATAGTACCCGAGGAAAGGGTACATACACTACGGGCTGTCCTTAGTGCATGGATTAAATGCAGAGAAGAACTTCACACTGTTCACACTGTGTGTTGTGCTCACTTTACTCTGGTGGACTTTGCCTACTAAATTATGAAAAAATCATCGGATCACTCAATTGTGGTGGCTAGGGAGTTGTCTCCCTGATCAGAAGGTTGTGGGTTTGAATCTCAGGACTGCCAGTGGCACCACTGAGCAAGGTATCGTCCCCACACACTGCTCCCCTGCTTCAGTTGGTGAATGGGTTAAATGCAGAGAAGCATTTCACATCGTGTGCAGTGCTCACTTTACTCTGCCTACCAAATTATGAAGAAATTTTGGGAAATTGGTGGAAATGCCCTTTAAGGGTGGGCTCAGTCTGACGTTAATTCTACACACCTTTTCTAGCTATGGTAATAATTACACTGGGAATGAATCAGTGCTGATCTCATGACTGTCCCTTGGTCCATAGAAGCTTCCTCCATCACTCAGGCAGGAGAGATTTGAAGTTGTGGCGGTAGATGGTTTTTTCCAGAGGCTCTTTCTGATTTGTGGCTGCATGTGACGCAGCTGGGTGCGAACATGGTGGCTCTGGAGCTGGGAGGAGATGCTGGACCGTGTCAACCGCTTTCTCCGTTTTAATACAGCTTCATCGAACCACTGAAAAGGCCAGGAGGACGTCCTGCGTTTAGATATGATCATCCAGAAGAGATAATGCACGGTTTGGTGGTTGTAAACAATGAGCAGCTGAGAAAAGGACCTGCCGGTAGCCTGCTAACGTTAGCTAGCTTAGCGTACTAGCCTACATCTCCGGACCGTGGGTAGTCCCAGTGCTAAAACTCGGTTCTAAGACCACCAACCATACCTTGATAATGTTTCCGTTATACTAGCTAACATATTCTGCCCCACAAATGTCTCTTTCGTGCCGTTTGCTTTGACAATAGCGCTCAGTCGTAGGTTAGAGGTGACTAGCCGGTTGGGCTAGCTGGTGGAGCTGAGGCGAAACCATGGACACCCTTCGTGTGTGTGTGTTGTCAGTGGGAGCAGGGTTCCTGCAGTCTGTGAGGCTTTCTGAAGCGGCGCCTCTTCTCTATCTACGAACAGGTAGGTGCTTAATCACAAATGTAACTAAAGAATGAGTTAACACAGTAGTTGCATCCATATTTCAAGAAAAATAGGGCTAAACAGCCAAGCTGGCACCCCTGACAACTAGGGAGCTGGGAGCTACGAGCAGGAGAGGGATGAGCTGAGCTACAGGAGAGAGCTGAAAGCTAATCTATCTTCACACATCAAACTAGTCAGGCAGGTTAGCTGGCTAATGGAATTAGCAACGTGATGGCCTGGGTTTGTTTACCAGGAAGTCAGTATGTGCAAGCAAAGGCGCCCTTGCGTTCCTGTGTGACACTGTCATTTTACCACCACACCAGATCTTAGTGATCTGCTTTTGATAATCCAACCCTAAACCTAACTCAGAAGCTAGCTGGCATTTGCTCTGTTGAGTCACTTTTTAACGAGGCTGACAGCAGATATGCCCAGTTCAGCAAGTAAAAAGGTCAAACTTGAGCTGATCTCTGTTTTCTGTGTACCTGGTTTAATACCTTTTCATACAGTGTCACCAAATATGCCTACGTTTTAGAAGTAAACAGTGTCATATTTGATGTTTGTGTACCTGTTTTGTTGTATTCTTTACTACACACACCTCAGCTTGTGGCCTAGTGCGTAGGGAGTTGCCCCTGCAATCAGAGGGTCAGGGGTTTGAATCTGAGGACTACTAGTGGCACCACTGAGGTAACTTCGAGCAAGGTACTGGCCCGTACACTGCTTCTCGGGTGCTGCATTCCTGGCTGCCCACTGCTTCACTTGGTGTGTTATTTAAATGTAGAGAAAGAATTTCAGATTGTTCTCACTGTGTGATGTGGTGTGTTCATGTGTTACACTTTACTCATAGAACTGTATCATTGTAATGATGTAGTAACCATAGACAGTATTGCAAAGGTCTTGAGAAGCCCCTCTTTTCTTTAGATTTTGCTTTGAATCACCTTGTTGGTGCAAAAGTACTATTTCATGCATGTCAAACTGTCTGGTCTTTGCTTATTGAGTAGATTAAATTAATGTTTTTCTGCAACAAACTGAATGGAGCCTAGATAAAAGAGTTCCAACCACTCAGCATTCAGCACCACCAGTATACTGATCACTGCCTGACCATCTGGAATCATCTGCACCTGTTTCTTCACTGCTTCAGGACTGAAGTTGGATGGCTTTGTTGTACTTGAATGATTCATACGTAGATCACAATGTGGCTTAACAAGCAAAAAACTTTCCTCTGAAACTGGTGAGGTACAGGCAGCAAGATTATACATTAAAGATTTTAGGGCTTTGTGGTTGGTGGTTATAATCTCATTCTTGTGACCCATAGCAATCGTTACAGTAATGTGAAATGTAATAATGCATTCCGTTCTTATCAACAGTGGTAAATTATTTACTAGGTAGGGGATATCTGTTGCTTTAAAGTAGCGATGAAAGTTCACACAGCGTTACACTGTTCTTGGCTGGCCTGCATCTGACTATGACCTGCATGTGATTAGAAACAAGAAGTTATAGTTGAGTGTTTGCTGGTTAGAAGTCATGTTAGATCTGTGGTTTGGTCTTTGCTAGACACGTCTAGCTGAGCCAGGGTAGACCAAGATGCTCATTCCAGATTAGATTTGAACGAAAGATCTCCATACGTAGCCTATACACTCCCACTAGTTTTCATGTCACTGCAAATGTTTGTACCATTTGTTTGCTATTTTATTGAATGGCCAATGGAAATCTAACTTCTATTAGAAGGAAGCAAAGTCAACTTTGTCATTTCAGCAGATGGCGTGGCTCCAGATTTTACAGGGTACAAAGGACACAGTGTAAACAGATATAAATGAAGTATGAATATAAATTCTAAACTAGAAGTGAAAATGTGCAGTTTGGTACAATGATATTCAGTATGGTTTTAACATTCAGATAATTTGTGCAAATGTGGCATCAGCAGTCAACAATACTGGACTTGAAAGCAACAATACTGGACTGGAATTGTGTGCTTTGTATATGCTAAAGATCAGCAGCGGTTCAAAATAAATACATATATTGTCAATCTGTGAAAATTACAGAAATGGTAAGAACTTAGCAGGACCTTTTTTTGCATAATGACATGGATAATTATGGTAATTTAACAACAGCAACTGTCCACAATGCAATCACATCATGGTGCTATGACGCACTCCCAGCCTACTAATGGTTGTGACTCAAACAGAGCCCTTTAACCATTTAGTTTATCTGACTTGAGACTTAACTGAGCTGTGAGAGTCTTCATGGTTCAGTGACATTAACCTTGGGCTGCAATGTGCTGCTGTCACCAGTGATCCTGCTTAATAACAAGCCAGACTAGTGCTAGGTATTAATTTTCAGGCCTCTCGTGATGTCAGTTTGGGTTTGACTTTTACTCTTTCTGGCTCATAGCGTTTATATCAGTCAGCTGTTTGTGGTTTTCAGTCTGTCTCCTTAAAGAGCATCAGTTGAGCTTTGGAGTTGATGGATCCTGACTCCAGTATGTGTTTTGTTTAACATTTCTAGCTGTGACCCTCACTTATCTGGGGTATATCAAGCATTAAGCTCCTCCAAAACTGTAGTTCTCTCACTTTTCTCACTATCTGATGTATGACAGCAACTGTCAGGCCTCCCGTGATATTGGTTTGTGTTTGACTTTTTCTCTTTTTGGCTCATAGTGTTTACATTGGTTAACTGTTTGTGGTCCTCAGTCTGTCTCCTTAAAGAGCATCAGATGAGCTTTGGAGTGGATGGCAACAGTATGTATGCTGTTTAATATTTCTAGCAGTAAACTTCACATAATTGGGATATATTTTGAGTATTAAACATTAAGCTCCTCCAAAACCATACTTTTCTCACTTATCTGACGTATGACAGCAGCTGTCGCATTAACGGCCCACGAGTCAAACACAGGGACAGAATGTTGTAGGTGTTGCTAACATGACGCGTGACTGTTTAGAACATACACCTACGTTTCTGTTTTTACCAGAGTTATACCAAAAGCAACCTTTACATACAGTGAGGGTGATTTAGGTAGGAAACAGCTGGTAAGGACCTTTGAATGCATAATAGATTAGTGAAGGTCTGTTGTTCCACCATTCAACAGTGACAAAGCCAAAAATTACAATTTAATGTCTGCCGCAAATTTGAAAGTTAGAAACAAGATTAAGTGTCCAAAACACAAACTTGACTTTGCAATGCAACAAAATAATCTTACTGGCCAAAAATAGTGCCTTTTTGTATTTTAGGGCACTATTTCAGTAAAGAAATGTTCATTTCTGCTTCTCTCATGCAGTCAGTCTGCAGGTTATGCATGACTTCTCTCATGCAGTCGGCCTTAAGATAAAATATTAAATTGTGACTACGGCTGTCATTATTGATTACATCATAAATTGAGTGATTTGGACATTTATTTGAGAAGGCATATATAAATGCAAATTATACAAGCAAGCATTTAATTTGACATACATAAAGTGTGTAACTACTTTGGTAAGGCTGGGGAGGGGTTCCTCTCTCTCAGTGACGCAAAATTATTTAACTGTGTGATTAGGAATTGAATAATATTGAGAGACCTACCTGGGTCAAGCTCAATTACATAAATGTGATTTCTTTTTTTTTTTCCTCAACACAGTTTACTTAAAAAAGGCCCTACAATGCTATAATGTTAAGTGCATAAATTCCAGCAAGTTTTATAGCCCTATATGCACGTAGAAGCTTATGTTGCTTTATTGCATCACCTGAAGAAATCTGTTCGGCACAGACAGAACTTTACTTAACGATCGCAGCAAAAAGAGATGAAAGCCAAATTGAGGCCTGCAAAAGTCACAGCATGCAAAGTCTATCAGCCCAGTTAGCGCAGTAACTAGCTTAAGTGGCTACTGTCAAAGGTTGCATGTTAGAAAACAGAACATCTCATTTAACATTATAGCCACATTTGTCATTAATGGGCACGTGCCATCATTTTCTTACATATTGAAACTATATTCAGCTAGCACAGCTGATTGGCAGCTGCACTGCTAGTATTGCTCAGCAACAGGATGCCGCTCTGCCAAATTATGAAGCGTCCTTCGTAATAAACCCTAAAAAAACAAAAAAAAAACCAATGCACCTTATGGAGGAAAGTGCTTTCTGAACCCTCTTGCAGTTTATATAATTTATTTACAACACACATACTGGAGTCAGGATCCATCAACTCTGAATCTCAGCTGATGGTCTTTAAGGAGACAGAATGAGGACCACAAACAACTGACCAATGTAAACACTGAGCCAAAAAGAGTAAAAACACAAACCGATGTCACGGGAGACCTGACAGTTGCTGTCATACGTCAGATAGTGAGAGAAGTATGGTTTTGGAGGAGCTTAATGCTTGATACTCAAAATATACTCCAAATTAGTGAGTGTCACAGCTAGAAATGTTAAACAAAACACATTTTGGAGTCCAGATATATGTTTTTACCACTTATATTTCAAAAACTGCTATTTTTCATTCTTATTAAGCTTTGGGAAGTTTTTAATTGAGCGGCTATAAACAAAAGTGTCATTAAGCACTATAACATGAAAAGAATGTGTAATAAGAATGTCATGTCTAACGTCCTATTAACTGGTTGTGTGGTGATGCACAGTCAGATCCTATAAATGGACTAGGTAATTGTCTCCTCCGATTGGATGTGGCTCAATAGCTTGTTAAATATCTAACAGTTATCCACATTATAATTATAAACATATTAGTTGTGTATTATAAATGTATAGGTCTGAAGTGCGGAATAAAAAAAATGACATTTTCTTCCGAATGAAGGTACTCAGTAAAGAAATTTCTATGTGTTTGTTAGCAAAAAATGTGGAAATATTCAGTGAGTAACATGCATATGTAGAAAATACAAGTGTGTGCAAAAACGTTTAACTGGCACACACACACACACTATGTTCCAACTTAACTCCAGTTTCACTTTATATTTTGAAAAAACATCACACATTGACTCCTGTATAGCTGCTAATGTTACATGAACACAGCTCCTGGTTGGATTGATGCAGCCAGGAAAGGAAAGAGGACAGCAAAGATAAATAGAGAGAGTGAAAATTAAGACGAGGGCATTATTTCTGCTGCTGTTAGACTTTATTCCCTCTATTAGAGAGAGATTCATTGTGAGAACATTGTAGGCATGCAAGCACTCAGATGAAATTGTCTAAGATGGTATTGACAGAAGCTTATGTTACTACACAAAACTAATGAAGACATCTAGCTTTCTCTTTGTTGGAATACTTTGTATTCTTCATTTTCAGCCCACCCACTTTGCACTGGACTTAGCATGTATACAAAAATGGCAGCAAGTTTTAAAATAAGACCCTGTAGATCGTAGTCTGTAGTTCGACCCATCAAACATTTTTAAATCATTTTCACTGCCTTCAGAAAGCTGATCTATACACCGGATGGCAAGGCACACAATGACCTTTTCTTTTTAATCCTATTTTATTAAAACTGAAGCCAAGTATTTGTTTTCATTATCAAAACTGACCTGTCAGACAGGAGATCAATTAACAGCTTGTCTGAAAGCAAAATCAGATCACTTATATAAATCATGTGGGCCTAAATAAAAGCCTCTGACAAGCCTACATGGTCTTGTAAATTAAATAGTTCTTTTAAATAAATTGTTTTGGAGCTTAGGTGTCTTTCCACTTTCTTGTACACTCTGTAATGGTAATATTTCAAGGGTCACAACGCTGTTTTTACTAATACAAGCTATTTGAATAGTCAGAAGAAATAGGCTTATATTAATTGAGTAACGGGTTATAGTGTGTGTGTGTGTGTGTGTGTGTGTGTGTGTGTTTGTGTTTGTGAAAATATCCTAAAGTAACACCCACAGAACCTGGTCACTGTAGTATAGCCACCTCTGCCCCGGTTGCACTTACAGACCTTTTATACAATTCCTGCTGAGCAAAGATCACTCCAAAAGCAGCTACTGGCTTGACAGATCAGTCAGCAGCGTGTTAGGATGGCCTGAGAAGTAGAGTGTTTTGTTATGGTTGTGTCTTGATATACATTTGTGGGGAGTTACTGCATAAGACAGGCTACTTCTGTGTTTGAATATTATTTGTTTTTAGTGTTATTTAAGTGGAAGTGGAAGTGTCCCGTCCTGTCCCCCCCCCCGTCCTGTCCCCCCCCCCCCCCTTTTTTTTTTTTTTTAACCTTCCCTTACCCAAACTCTGTGGCAACACTTTGGCCTTTCCGTGCCACTTTGTAATTAGTCAAGACTGTAATTGATTTACAATCAAGTACAGGAACTATTTTGTTACAGGTCAACCTTGCACTTATGTTTACCCTTTAGATTCAGGAAATACTCTGAGTAGTAGTTAGTGATATCCAAAACTCCAATATCCAAAAATAAGGTCAAACAAGACCATCAGTTCAGTTTAATTTGAGCACAAATGAACTATGTGGTTCCATTTGGGACTGTAGGTTGTATATAAACTTAGACACTTGTTTGTAGATCCTAAGTTTTGCTTAAGGTTGATTTATCTCAACCAATCTTACAACAAGAAAAATGCAGCCCAATTAATTTTTCCTCTTAAAGACATCTAAATGAGTATCTTGAACACTTGGAATTGGCGAAACCCTGTCGGGCCACAGGCCACCTCTGAATCTTTCATTTCTGCTCATTAAATTTTCAGAACAATTCTTGCTTCCTTAAGGCTTCTGTTTCACCCAGAATGTGAGTAGATTCAGTGATTGTGCTCTTCAAGTGTATGTCGTTCTCTAACGTGAACCATGATGGTGTTTTGTGTTCAAGATCACCTTTTCTGTCATATATTTAAACAAGGCGTGACTCTTATAGGTTCTCCAGTGTTTGTGGTTTCTCCTTGTCTTCAGGATGATCCTAAAGATACCGCAGGCAGAAAAAGTTGGATCATTGGGATTGACCATTGTTCCTGCCCAGCATTTAGACATTAGTGTTACACAGAAAGGTATTTGTGACAGTTTAAGTAGGTTGGGTGTCTTTTCCCGATCAGTCTTTCTGTGTTTTATTGCTGTCATAAATAACTGCTGTGTTTGCTGACTGTTGGGCAGTCATAAAGGTGAATAATTTTAGAACTTAAAACAGTATTGGCATGGGTCTTTAATGAACATGTTTTTGGTCCAGATGGTTTTTGAGTCTGTTTTGGTCTATTTTGGGAATCTGCTCTTTTCCACAGTGAATGATTCACAACTTTGCAACTTTGGTGGGAAAACAAAACTTAAAAGTACGTTATGAGACCATAATGCCTGAAGGACAAAATCAAAGCAAAGCCAGAAGCAGAGCACATTTGACTGACAGATGGATATAACCAGCTGCCTGTGCTTTGCATTTCTTCTTTTTGCTTATATTTTACATACATGGTGGCTGTGGGTCATTTGTGTGGTTTGGTTACCACTACCAAGTTCAGACCATCATAATCTGAACAAGTATGTTCAAAATAGTGATTCTAATGCTACACATTGCAGGTGTGTTTATATGTTCCCATTTGTTAAAACATATCAATGGACCCTTGAGACACAGATGGGTTTGATTATTCATTAAGTTTAATGAGTTATGTGAATGCCTTGACCTTTTTTAATGCAGGTAGGGAACAGAAGTTTATCAAGAAATGTCTGTGGTTGGTCAGGATGCTGCCAGCACACAACAAACAATTTTTGAATTGGTTACAAAACTAATTTTCATAGTGCAGCTTCTGTGGCATGTATTTTGCAAGAGCTAATATTGCGATAACAAAAAAAGGTTATTGCGTGTGGCAAATATCAAAGAAGGGTTGGTCACTTGTAGTAAAACTGGCAGTCATGTGCACTGTGTTTACAACAAAAAGTTGCATGTGCTTCATTTATGATAATACTCACATTTAAATTAAAGCTGCATGATATGGACAACATATCAGCATTGTGATTTTACTGCCACATATTGCGATTGTGATGCCTGTCATGAGATTAAAGGGCCCATAACATTACTTTAAAGGACTTAAAAAGGCTTAATGTCTATAAGTATTGTTTCAAATGGTACATTTACTCCCCCATACAGTCCATATATAGAAAATAAGCTACAAAAACAGCTCATTTTCAAATCATAGTTTTTGTGATGTCACAAAACAAATATATTTAAATATATCTCCTTATTCTGGCTGTAGTAGTGTAGCCCTGACTTTTTTTTGGATTACGTGAAGACCTCGATTTATCAGAACACTAAGTAGCTCACCTGAAGCTGTGATTGGTCGCCCTGTCAGAAATACTGTGATTAGTCAGAATCTCATTTGCATATTGCAGCATTTTGTGATATCAGTATTTCATAGACTGATATTGAGATACTATTAACATATATTTTGCTGCCCTAATTTAAATCCATATCATGCACAAAAAATCAGAAAAACATGCATTTTTCTCTGATCTTTAAGCCCTACCTGTAAGTATACATTGTACCTTTACTGCTTTACTCACAAGTGTGCAGACTAAGAATTAGGGCTTGAGGTGGGAATCCTGTTGTTGGTGTAACAGAATGGCAAGGAGGTAGGCTTTGTCACGATACTGAAATTTCAAACTCGATACCGATACTAAGGATGGTACTTGATACTCGATACTATTTTCCATACTACAGGGGGAGAAAAAACAAACACAGGAACTTTTTAATATAATAATTTAAAGTGTGCTCACGGGACTGTCGGAGGAGAGCTTCGCGGCCGACCTTGTTCGATAGGTCTCGGGGAGCTGAGGGTCCCTGTAAAATTTTGCAGTGCTAGGTTTTTTCCTGGCCGAGCTACGGGGGCATAATGCCTCCGTTTTAGCCAGCACAGAACCTGGCAGCGCATTTAAAGCCGCACGGTGCTTTCTTTTTCCCCCGCGCTCCGTAGAGAACAATGGGGGAAGGTTTTGGCCTAATAACTCCGGATCCCCGTGGGCTATTGAGGCAAATGAGGGCTCGTTGGAAAGGTCTCACGGAGATCTACTGGCATGTCAAGTTTGACATGGCTGGGTGTTCGCCCCGTGGAGCGCCGCGGCTCGGAAAGTCCGTGCTCACGGTTCCCCGGCCGAGCTACAGGGC
This sequence comes from Bryconaethiops microstoma, assembly GCA_037577275.1. Classification (NCBI taxonomy): domain Eukaryota; kingdom Metazoa; phylum Chordata; class Actinopteri; order Characiformes; family Alestidae; genus Bryconaethiops; species Bryconaethiops microstoma. The sequence goes on from JBBJLS010000023.1 coordinate 7,054,051, forward strand.
AAAATGCTCCGTGACAGCCGGCTCAGGGTGCGTGCCACTTTTTTTCCTTCATAGAGAGCCAGGGGCAGAGCCTCTGGCCTCCAAAGCCTCAAAGCTCCCCCAAACACCCCCCCCCCCCCCCCCCGGCTCTCTACGGAGTACAAAAAAGTGGCACACACCTTTTAAATGAGTCCTGAGCCCGGCTGTCATGTAAACATTGGGTCCTCCAGGTAGCCGGTGGATGGGGCTGCCCGCTGCAATGCCTGTTAAATTGATATAGTCTGGTGGCGATTTCCATGAACTGGCAGATGCAAAACTGGCATTTAAGTATCGATACCAGTGCTAAATTTTAGTATCGATTAGTATTTCCTTTTTTTTTTTTTTTTGGACAACATTACAAGGAGGAGTTCCTCAAGTGTTTGTTTGTATGAATGAACTGCATGAACACCATGTCTGTCTGCATGAACACCATGTATTTTATGTTTTATTCCCAGCTCAGCCCTGCTCATCTTCTCTTCATGCACTGCCTACTTCCATCCACTGATTAGTTCAATCCTAATCCAGCACGCCTGATCCTGTTAATCTAGCTCTTAAGGAGCATCTGGATATTATGACAAGGTTGGAGCGAAACTCCAAGGGAGGCCAGTAAGCAGCTGTAAACAATGGGTTTTTACACCCAGGCATTTCGTATCTTATTTTTTAGACTGTATTTTATGACACAACAGATCCATATCTGCTTCAGACTTTTTCAGGGCTTAAATGTGCCTGGGTGGAACATCCAGAGATGTTCTAAGTGTGTGTGTGTATATATTTTTATATATATATACATATTTTTTTTAATGTATATATGTATATATATGTATATGTATATATATATATATATGTATATGTGTATATATATGTATATGTATATATGTATATGTATATATGTGTATATATGTATATGTATATATATGTATATGCATATATGTATATATTTGTGTGTATACATATACATACACATATATATAAATATATACACACATATATACACATTATATATATATATATGTGTGTGTGTGTGTATATTTATATGTATACACACACTATATATATATATATATATATACACACACACATACATATCTATATCTATATCTATATCTATATATATACACACATACGTATACACATATACATACATGTATATACATACATACATACATACATACATACATACATACATATATAGTGTATACACACACAGAGAGAGACAGAGACACAGCGACTGCATTTTCTTCAGGAGGGAAAACACACATGCTCCATAGGAGATTCTGTTAGAACTGCTTTGCGTCCACTAATACAAAGACATTACACCTGAGCCAGTACAACAATGCTGATAATTATCAAAGATGACAAGAGACTTTATAACTAGACACATGCCTATTATTCTTGGACTGTAAAACAGTTTCAATGCAAAATATATATATTTTTTCCAACAGAAAGGCCTGGGGTCACACATACCCATTTTCAAAACATCACATTTGCAAAACTAGATTTAAAAGACAAAGAAATAAAATACACTGGCAAATATTTAAATACATATTAAGAATGAATAAATTACCAATTAACATTAATCATCAATTGAGATTTGCACTCCCAAAAAATTAAGGGCTATTCTGAAGTACTCTGAATGTACCCCACAACTGAGTAAAACAGTAGAATAACTGTTCACATGAACCGCATTTAAATAAACAAAACAATAAATAAAGTTAAGACTGTGAATGTTGACAAAAATACTAGTTTCACTGAATGAATCTGGAAGCACAAATCCTGTGAAGCAAAAAAAAAAAATGTATAAGTACAGTAATTAGTTGAGTCTTAACCTGATGCTTGCTTGCAGAATCAGGCAGAGCATTCTTTCCAACATCTATTCCCTAGAGTATGTAATGAGGCTTTTTTTTTTACAAAGAAACAAAAATGTCTGAAAAATTATACTCATACAGCAACTTTGCAAACCAGAACTTGAATTCAAAATTTATGCCTACATAAATTAAATTGACCCGAGTCATTTTTTTTTTTATAAATGAGGGTTTTTTGTTAAATCCAAATGAGATAACATAACAGATTTAACAGAAATAATACAGATTGTTTAATTGGTTATTTTGGTGACATTTTTCTGCAGTGCAGATGCACACTCTTGACATTGCAAAAGGGAAAACAAAGGCAAATGATTAACAGAAACAAATATTTGTTTTGAAGGAACACTTAGGTTTGCACAAAATCTTGATAACATTATTTGGACCAAATTTTGAAGGGTTAAAAAAAAATCAAGGAAAAAACTGCTAAAATATAGCACCTAGTGTGTCAAACTACAAAAGGATTAATACAGTACAATCAGAAACAACTGTATATAAAAGTAACTGATTTATCTGGCCTTTTAAAATGATGGAATGCTGAGGGTCAATACTGTGTAGTAATAAAGGAATTTTAAAAATAAATAAAACTTTATGGTTGTTTTACATTTAGAATTCTGAAACCTGGTAAATCCATTGTGGCTTGACTGAGAACCAAAAGGAGCTAGCCTAAACCATACTCCTTGTAATAACATTTCACGAGCACGTAACAATATTCAGTGAAAACACTAAAATTAAGACATGAAAAGACTCATTCTCTCAAACAACAGAAAAACATTTGAAGCATACAATCAGCAGTGGAAGGCAGCTTCGATGCTGACAAAATGCAAAAAGATATTAAGAAATGTGTCTTCATTCTTAGGTTTTGGTTGGGAAACTCTCCCATTCAACAGTCAGGTAATTTAATAAGCTCAGATACTCAAAAGGTTCACTGCAGTGAACACTTCATAATACCAGTATATTTTTGATATATATGTATGTCTTTAAAAGAACACTTTTTAAGGGTACACCCAAACCCTTTAAGCTTATCAATAGAAAAGAGGCAAGATTTATCAAATGACAAGGGCTGTTACAATGCGATGTGGTATAGCAGATTTAGTAATACAAACGGTTATGCTCTTGAAACAAATTCCACATTTACACACAGAAAACTTCACTGAAGTCAATACCATCTTGTTCTTGCAAACAACCATTCAATCTAAAGAGTTGCACACAGGAAAAAAGAAACATGACGCATGGATATTGAAAATTAAACTCTTTTTTGTGAGATGTGGGTATATTAACATTTCTTTTATTTTAAAATTTGTAAAATGTACATAAATTATATTTGACGCATCACCACTGAACGTGTTAATCAGTAAGCCTTCTTGCAAAGGGAAAGAACATAAGAGATAAAGAAATAAATTGCACAAGACATTCCTTGTTGAGATCGTTTTGCAAACAAAGATTGGTCAGACATTTTCTTCCAGTTGGGAAAGCAATGTGCTACTGACATCAACCACTGAAGACAGAAGAGATCACCAGACACCTTCATTCAAGCTTTCCCAGGAACTGATCAGAAAGCCAATCAAGGAAAACGCATACATGCTTAATGCCCCCATCCCAAGACCCAAAGACAAACACCTTTTATAGTCAATTTAAACACACTCCCACCCAATGGCAAGAGAAACTGAGGATGTACTGCGGGTATATGGAATTTATGAATGACTGCTAAAAGTGCAGAGTGGCTAGTTAACAGGTTTGCATTGCCTTCAACAGGTTGGGTGGAGCTTGCTGATTAAGCTTGGTTTCTTCTCTTCTAGACATTTTTTCACGTAAGTGCAGATAAAGGCTTTTAAAATCTCAGAAATAAATGTGGAATTCCACCACATGCTTTCAAATATTTACCCTTATATTTAATCGATATACAAATAATGCCACATTGGCACGTTTGATATTGCACACAGTAATGAAATATAGCAATGGAAAAATAAAAACAAAAAATTTCTTGACAAGTGCTGTGGAATAATAATTGAAGTTGGGGGGAGGGCAGGACATGGTGGCCATACCCTGTAAACGAGGAATTCAGCCAGTGACAAATGATGCATTTCTGCCAAGCTGTGGAGCTTTGAGCAGACAACCTCACAATGGGATGAAATTAGGCACCCAGAGCCAAACCCAGTCCACAACCAATCACCCCTTGCCTTTGCTGATGCTGGCCAAGGCCTGACACGTGAAGAACAGTGGAAAGGCTCTTGTGCATTGTCAAGGCTACCAACCCCTCTCTGTGTTTACATGTGGGCTGATGCCTGGATGCATTTTGGGGACAATGTGATGTGGCAGGGTGGGATGTGGTGGAGATCCAGCAATACTCAGGATAAGGGTGAGGGTCAAGAACATTATGATTACATTCCGTGAAATGTCCATTCTTCCTATTGGACATCAAACGAGCCCATCAGAACCCAGAATTTATGGAAAAGCAAGTGATGGAGCCATGCCAAACAGAACTTCAAAAAATAAGGTAAAAGAAAAAACAAAAACCCAAACTTAGATCCAAAGCACCAGCCAGCGTGTAAGCATGTGGAGTGTAAGGCACCAGGCTGTTTAAATGCTGAAGAGTATGCTCCCCAACAAGTAACATTAAAGTCAAGCTCTCCTGGCTGAGTGCACACCGGCCGATGGTCAAGCTTTGCAGTTAGCACGTGTCCTTCTCATTTTGAGCCATTAAACTCTCTGAAATGGAGCTCCTGCTGGTGGGTATAGCTAACCAACTGACCTCTGTGCAGAGCGCCTCTCAGAATTTGAGTTTATAAATATGGCCAGTTAATCTGAGCAGAGCAGGTGGTCATTCTGCAACTTTATCATTTTGATGCATATGCGTCACCTGTGGGCCAAGCTCAGCCAACACTTTTTGAAAGTTTCAGGCATGTGCCTTACAACTACATGCCAACATTGCTGCATTTGTCTATGAAGTAATAACCACTTTGTTCAGATCAACTAACATAAACGTCCGAGGGGAATCAGGTCCCACTCTATAAAGTGCATGCGTTATCAGTAGAAATCTGTGCATTATTGATGCCCAAAAGCAGGACCTCCATTTCGGGGAGTTTGTCCTTCTGCACTGCTCACAATGAAAGGGACGTGCCTCCGTCATCGTGCTTCACCATGGACTTGCATGCATCCAGCTAGGGCTCTCCCAACACAGGTCCTGAAGGACCCCTGAGAGAGAGAGAGGAATTTCATTGCAACAGACCTGTCGTCCATGTCTGATCAAACAGTCAAGGGTTTGATATTGTATGTACAGGTGCAATATAACACGCGCCTTGAAACCATAATGTGTTCAACTAGATGACCAAACATTATTGACAGGACATTGTCTATGAAACCACTAAACAGAAGGTCCTTGAGGACACACATTGAGAAATCCTCATCTGTGTAGCTGTGTACAGGTTAACATGCAACAACAGCATTCCTTGGCGCCACTCATACTCTCATTGGTAGACTGCTAGAACTTTTTAAATCCTTCTAAAGATTGTTCTTTAATTCCCCACTGAAAACGTGGGATATTTTCTTCTCTGTAAGCACTGAAATATAGCTGATTCACAAAATCATACTTTGTATATTTTTCTACATTGACATTTTCTCACGGTTCTTTGCACATTTGTCCAGGGGCCTGGTACTTTACGGATGAAAACTTTTCTATTACGAAACCGTTCCAAAGTTCTCTTTCTGTTGTCACTGCTATTCCTTACTAAAAGTACCTTTTTATACACTTTTGCATGACAACAAGACACAAATACATAGCATACTTATCTGCATGACAGTTATTTCAATGGATAAAAACACACTGGTATTACGCTATAGGACATCACTGTAAAGGTCTCCATGTCAAGAACTGCCAACTGGTTGGGTAGCTTTCTAAAAGTCTGAATAATTCCACAGTACAGTGAGCACTAGCAACCTTGCATGGGTTAACCAGTACCTTTACCTAGCCCTGCCCTAACTTTCCATGCTGACTGACATTTTCACACCTAGATTGCTGGCAAGCCCTCAGGTGCTGCTCATCATTTATGAGTGGCATTGTTACCATGACAACCTCTTCAGAGGATTTAAAATTTTGGTTAAAAAAACCAAACAAACAAAAAAAAAACATAAAACATTTGATTTGTGCTGAAGTTATTAGCTTACATGTAAAGGACTGTTTTTGTTGGGGGGTTTTTTTCAGATCTCTGCAATAATTCCATTTGAACATTGCAAACACTTGTTTTCTTGTCTTTTATCTTCAACGTGTACAAAAGTTCTTGGTTAATAAGGGAAATAAACACTCAGTTCTTTTTTTTATCTGTAATCAAGTAGGAAACAGTTCATATATAACGTTATTACTTGGTTTAGCAGCCGATTACTGTATTAATGGTAAGTAAGTGGAGAACATCCAGCGATGGGTGACGAGTCGAGACTGTCAGTTTGTGGAGGTTTGTGTTTCTGTGGGTAGTGCTCCCTTGGAGTTAAACCGTTACAGTTAAGTCTTTATGTTTCTTTCTCTCTCTCTCTTTTTTTTACAGTAAAGTTCTTTTACTTATAACTTCTCTTTGTTATTTTGATTTTATTTTTTTGCATGTTTACATACTCAATCACGCACGCACGCGCGCACACACACACACACACACACTCGCACTCTTCCACTAATTATCAATCCTCGTCCCCATCGTCAGCATGCATCTCCCCCGGCTGCTGCTCGCAAGCCCTCCTCTCTCGCTGTTTGTCTTGGATCTTTTTCATCTCATCCGCGTATTTACAGAACGTGCTGCCGAATTTGGCCCACACTTTGTAGGGCACTGTGATAGAGTTGCGGTACGTGGGCTTCACCTCGCTTACCCGCATGAACACGCCGTACTTGTTGGAGCCCACATCAAAGAAGAAGCGCTTGTTGTCCACAGTCAATGAGGTGCCCTCGGGGAGCTCGGCGGGCTCGTCCTCCACGCCGTAATCGTCGATGAGCTTGGCGAGTGCGTCGCGGAACTCGATGAGCCCCTGCGCGGGGAGGGCGATGGTCTGGCCCTGCGCGGAGCCCAAGCCGGGCCCCCGGTTCACCGTCTGCCGGATCCGCAGGAAGCGGCCCCTCTGGTTCTCCTTCAGATCCATGTAGTATTTCCGATTCTCTCGCACCAGGAACTCGCTCTTCAGCGCCCGCCGGGGCTCGTCCTGTGCCGCGTCTGGGTTGCTGGGCCCAAGCTGCGCGTAGTGCTCGATGAAGTCCCCGAGATAGTCGCGGAACTCCACTGCCACGGACATGGAGAGCGTCAGACGGCTCTTATTGCCGCCAGCCCCGACTTCGGCGATCTTCAGGAAGCGGCCTTTCGCGTTCTGCTTTACGTCCAGGTAGAAGCGCTTGTTCTGGATGTCCACGCGCTTGGACGCCAGCTCCTGCGTGTCGTGCTGCAAGCCGGAAGCCGAGCCCGCCCCTCCGGCCACCGTGTGCAGGCCCACACCCGGGCCCGTGGCCGCTCCTCCCTGCTCACTTCCACTGTCTCTGTCCGCCATGATGCTGCCTGCCTTCTCCCTCCGTCTGCTGCAACCTTCCTGCCAGCCAGCCACGCCGCCACTCTCGCGAGATCTCCTGCAACGGGAGACGCGCACGGGTTGGGTTGAGCGGTGTGTGTGTGTGTGACCACAGTTTTAACGCATCCCCGAATAACAAATATCGATGTAAAATAAGACGCAAGCATTATTGGCTTTAGTTTCATTTTTCGAGCCCTTGGAGTTAAACCGCAGGCTCTGGCTGCAGAACCTGCTATGGGTTCGGTCCTCTGTCTCACCCGTAATAAATTAAGACCAAATATTAATCATAATTCTTCGTTCTTAAGATAAAATAAAATGCTGGAAAGATTGTTCTGGTCTGGATGTTGCTCCAAGTGTGTAAGTTTTCGCTGTTAATTTTAAAGAGTTAACTTCACTTTAAATGTCGTGTTTTATAGAGCACTTCAAACGCGGTAGATTTGGAATTTTGGCCAGGAAAAAAATACACAATTTTTTAAAATTTTGTTTACTTTTCACTCATGTCTACTGTCTTTCGGGAAGTCCGATTAGAGCCTCCACATGGATCAGAAAACGTCCTGTTCGTGCTGCTGTTGAACGTAGTGAAGTGTTAATTAACTGAAGAGTAGATTAATATGTTAAAATAAAAAAGTGCCAGGTACTAAGCTGTACTTAATGAAGTGCCTCCTCTACGGTTCAGTGACGATCCCAGGAGGAAATTTGCTGTATAAACCAGTGTAATGTGCGACAGTGTGTGTGTGTGTCTGTGAAGTTATTTGGTAGCTTGATGAGAATGTGATTGCAATAAAAATCAGATCTATTTAGACCAAAGTGGCTGCAGTGCCAAGTTATTCGTCGTTTACTCTTTATTTAATATTCTAGGCAGTTGTTTTTTCCTCCGTTAAAAACATTTGACTTCCACAGAAGCGAGTCTAACATCCTCACAATCTGCACCCACAAATCACATTAGAACTATGTTATTTAAATATGATTGCTGTGAAATATAATGGTATTCGTTTTTAAACAGAACTAGCAAATTAGTCTTATAGTTTTCCAATAGGTCAATTTACAATCAGCACCATCCCTCGTTCTTTGTATTCTAAATAAATATCCCCTCAGCATCTATAAGCATCTGTTTGTGTGCGAGGGAGCAACAGCTGAGTAGGCCGATTAGGTTACAAAAGTACAGAAATGCATATTTTGTTTCGGTGCTTTTATTTACGCTTCTATTCATTTAGCCGAAAAATTAGCTTAAAAGTACCCAAAAAACAAAATTCTAATTGATTTTGAAAAAAATCTGAGGAACATCAAAACGGTACTTTTAAATACCGTATGTTTTGTACGTGCTGAAGAGGCGACTGTGCGTGTTGATTGCAAACTGCACCATAAGTGATCACAATAATCACAACATTTATTTTTTATTTATTTTATAAAAATTTATAAAGAATTGTTCAAAGTCGGATATATTGCTTAGTCTGAATCACCAGAGGAAATCAGTTTGTTTATAAAATATGAAATGTTCGCGAATTTGAAGAGATTGCTGTGATTAATTGCACTAAACTTTATTGGATAATTAATTCTGAAGTAATACTGAACAATAATTTCTCAGTTCTGAGTTCAGTATTGATAGTTATTAACACTTTTTTCCATAGTTTCTCCAGTTGTTGGTGTGCTCTTGTTGACTTGTTGATACAATGTTAAATATCCATATATATATATATATATATATATATATATATATATATATGTGTGTGTGTGTGTGTGTGTGTGTGTGTGTGTATGTGTGTGTGTGTGTGTGTGTGTGTGTGTGCGCCTGTGTGTATGTCTGTTTGTGTATATACAAATTATTATATTGAAGAGAAATGAAGTTCCTGGTAATAGCCACAGTACTCGCAGAAATAACGATACTGAATTACTCAGGATATGTTCATTCTACACAGTTTATTATCCAGAGAATTACATCAAGAATCTTAAATCCTCATCTCCAACAACGGTCTGTGAGGCAAAGCAAAGCATAGTCTCTGCTGGAAGCCTTTAATATTATTCAAAGAAGAGAAATGTCTTTCTTATGATCCTGTCTGAGCTATAAAAGAATAGAGAGAGAGAGAGAGAGAGAGAGAGAGAGAGAGAGAGAGAGAGAGAGAGAGAGAGAGAGAGAGAGAGAGA
>JBBJLS010000023.1:7063704-7098895 GCA_037577275.1 Bryconaethiops microstoma
TCCCAGTCTCGTGCCGTTCGGGGCGCTGGAGTGTTCCCCGTCCCAGTCTCGTGCCGATCAGGGCGCTGGAGTGTTCCCCGTCCCGGTCTCGTGACGTTCGGGGCGCTGGAGTGTTCCCCGTCCCGGTCTCGTGCTGTTCGGGTGCTGGAGTGTTCCCCGTCCCGGTCTCATGACGTTCGGGGCGCTGGAGTGTTCCCCGTCCCTGTCTCGTGCCGTTCGGGGCACTGGAGTGTTCCCCGTCCCTGTCTCGTGCTGTTCGGGCGCTGGAGTGTTCCCTCGGGGGTCTTTGAGCTCCTGCTTGAACATGGAGCTCTCGTTCCTTCCATCTAGTTCCTCTTCTACCTTCCTCAGGTGCCTCAGAACATCAGGTTTGAAAGCTTCACAGCGAGAGCAGGTGAGCTACAGTGTTCCCCCTCAAAGTCACTCCTCAGAGTTCAGATTCGGTCATTCATGGATTTTTTTAGATCCAAACTAATAATTGTTTTTGGAAACTCCCACAAATTCACAGAAACCACAAATATTCTCCACATTTTTTGGGGGCTCTTTTCATGGTGATATATAATTTTTCATGCATTTTAGTGCTAAATTATTTTTAAAATATATTATTTACGAATTTTGTAACATATATATTTAGGGTTTACGCTGTAAAAATCACATCAAAAATTCACGTTTTTTTTACAGATCGCAGGTGTTCTTGGAATGTAACCCCTGCGAATTTTGGGGGTCGACTGTATTACCTGAACTACAGTGTGATGCAAGACCCCCTCTGAAGACCCTCCTATTTCGACTCCTTCTTTAATTTAACCCACAGTGTATCCAATCCCGGATAATAAGATCTGACACTTCATCAGATCTCACTTAGACACATTTAGCCTTCTAAACTTTCTCCAAAAGGTTCCACAAAATAACAGCATTATCAGGCTGGAATTGGTCCACCAGGGGGCGAACTCAGTGCTCAAGTAGCCTTGATTCTTCGTAAAAGTGGTGCTTTGCAACATCGACACTGTGCGACACGTTCTTTTCATGTCTGGAGAACCTGGTTTCAAGCTCACATTCTTGGTGCCAGAACCATAAATTAGCCTTCAGTCCACTCTGAAGAACGTTCTGCGTTCTCCTTGTATTGATGTGCACTTTGTGAGCTAACAGCTCTTCCATGTGGAGAACCTTTACACTGCCGCACATGTGGTCACGTTTCAAGCCCTCAAATTAAAAAACGGGAATAAATAGTTGGTGTCTCGGTTGGTTCTCCTTGCCAACACCACCCTTGAAGGATCACTGACGGGTTTGGAAATCCCAGCGAAGTCCAGCGCCACCTCTCGGGCCTCCTTTAGGGCTCCAGGTTGGACCGGAGCGTCTCCGGAGCAGGTCTTTGAATTCTTGCCGGGTTTGTTCTGTCGCTCCCTGGCCCTGAATAACGCGTCTGGGTCCGAGCCCAGTCTCCCAGAAGAACTTCTTCGACACTCTTTCCATCTCTTTCTCTCTCCTTATCTACTGCCTTCACTCTCTCTCGTTCTTTACCCGTCACTCTTTCTCTCTAACCATCTCTTTCTGTCCGTCTCGCTGACGTCCTGCTGGAGAAATGCCTCGCCGGCGCCCAACCTGTCAGCTTCCAGAGCCTCCTGGATAATTCAGAAATGTCCTAAAATATCTTCACCAGCCTGTATCCTCACCACGGCTCAGAAGAATCGCGGACAAAAAAAACCCTGGTGCAGAACTGATTTCCATATTTTTGGTCTAAATGAAGACCGTAATTTCGTGGCAATATATAATTTTTCATGCATTTTAGTGCAAAATGATTTGGAAAAATATTATTTACAAATTTTGTAAGATAAACATTAACGTAAATTCCTATACATTTCTATATAAAATCTAACTATAAATGTTTTGGTTCCGTGGAAAGAAACACAAAGAAAGGCGTCTTGGTGAAACACCACTGTACTCAGAGGGGGGAGGTTTGAAAGTAGCCAATCCGAGAGCGTTATTTATTTCTCCTCGCTGCTGATTGGCTGCTGCCCTTTGACGCAGCTGCAGTCCAGAATTCCTGCAGTTTCGATCTCAAGTTTACCTTCACATTTTCTTTCAGTATAATGTATTAAGCTTTAAAATGAAATTAAAGTGTTTTTGGTGTATATTTAGGGTTTACACTGTAAAAATAGGCATTTTTAGGCATGTTCTTGGAACGTAACCCCCGCGAATTTTGGGGGTCGACTGTATTACCTGAACTACAGCGTGATGCAAGACCCCCTCTGAAGACCCTCCTGTACCCTCACCATGGCTCAGAAGAATCGTGGACAAAAAAAAAAATCCTGGTGCAGAACTGATTACCATATTTTTGGTCTAATTGGAGACAGTAGCAACAACAACAACAACAACAACAGCATCTTCATTCCAATCCATTCCAACTTTATTTCTATAGCACATTTAAAACAAGCGAGTTGCTTTTTCCAAAGTGCTGCACAGTCAAAAAAATTACAAACACACACACACACACACACACACACACACACACACACATAAGATACAGCAACACATAGACAACAGCTGTAAGAGACGCACAATCGCCGCGAGGTACAAGCTAAAGAAAACAAATATGTTTTGATGAGAGACTTAAAAACAGGGAGAGATGGAGCCAGCCTAGCATCTGAAGGCAACTTGTTCCAAAGTTGTGGCGCCATGTTAGAAAAAGCTCTATCGCCTCTGAGCTTCAGCCCAGCTTTCGGAACCACCAAGGTCAGGTGATCAGCAGACCTCAGGGACCGAGAGGGAACAGAGAGCTGAAGCAAGTCAGAGAGGTGGGGGGGAGCGAGACCATTCACACATTTATATGTTAAAAGAGGATTTTTAAATCGATTCTATAACCCACTGGGAGGCAGTGATGACCGGATAAAATCGGTGAGATGTGTTCATGCCTGCGTGTCCCAGTTAACAGACGAGCGGCAGCATTTCGGACTGACTGACGGCGAGGAAGGTCAGCCTGACGAACCCCAACCTTAAGGGCACTACAGAATTCCAGACGAGGCGGAAAGCCGGAACCACCTTTGCGAAGTCTTGCTGTGTCAGTTCAGGCTTCAGCTTGGCGATCTGCCTTAAATGAAAAAAGCTCTTCTGTCAGATTTCAAATCAATCCCGAGTTTGTAACAGTGCTCTTCAGATAATGCTCCAGACAACCGAGGTTAAAAAGAAAAGGATCAGTGGTGCGACCGGGACCAAACAGGAGAACTTCAGTTTTCTTTCCGTTAAAACTCAAAAAGTTTAACGACATCCACCCTTTGATGTCATCGAGGAAATAGTGGTTGAATGGAATAAGGACCATTACAGTTTAAAGGAATATAAGTCTGACAGTCAACAGCACAGCAATGGAAGGAGGTCCCATGATTCCTCAAAATAGAGCCCAGAGGAAGCAAATACAGAGAGAAGAGAAGGGGCCCTAAAATGGAACCTTGTGGCACCCCGTAATAAAGAGGCACTGAAGAGGACATCAAGTCACCTACACAGACACACAAACTTCTGTCTGCTAAGAGAATGTCATTAAAAACCCTCAAAAGTGCCGTTTCAGTACTATGTCAGGTTTTAAAACCAGACTGAAACACCTCAAGGATATCATTCCTGTCTAAAAAGGGCATTTAATTGAATAAGAACATCTTTCTCCAAAAACTTTGGAAGAAAGGGGAGTTTAGAAACTGGCCTATAATTAGACATGACTGAAGGGTTAAGACTGGGTTTTTTAATGAGTGGATAAACAACAGCATGTTTGAAAGCAGTGGGAACACCACTCGAGGTGAGGCTACTATTAACAATGTCCAGGACGGAGGATCCAACACAGGGAGAAGCTCTTTCAGAAGATGTGAGGGGTACAGCCTCTATAGGTGAACCTGAAGGTTTCATCTGACCAATAGTGTCATTTAAAAACAAGCGACGCGGGTTCAAACTGAGTAAAAACAGCAGAACAGCAGACATTAATAGATGGATCATATGAAGAAGACGGGATAGGTGCTCTAGTAGACTTGACTTTATCCACAAAGAAGTGGAGAAATTCCTCACAGTTTGCAGGAGAGACCTCCAGACTGGTAGCCCTGGGGGACATGAAGAATGGGGTTAATGGTCTTAAAAAGGACACGCGGATCACGACAGTTGGCAGAGACAATGTCAGAGAAATCTTTACTTTTCTCTGACTTGACGGTAATCTGGTAACGCTGCCAGCAATCCCTCAAAATGTCAAAAGACACCTGCAGTTTATCCTTCTTCCGTCTGCGCTCAGCTTTCCTGCACTCTTGTCCGACAGCACGGGTGCCGTTGTTTATCCAGGGCTGAGGTGCAGGTTTCGGGTGCCTGGTTTATAGTGGGGCCACCAGATCTGGGGTCTTTCTGCACGCATCATAAAACTCATCAGTTAACTCATCAGTGCTAAAGTTTAAAGTGGACCCCAGGTCGGCACGAGACCATTATCAAAAGCAGCGGAGAACTGAGCGGCTGTGGAAATGCTAAACATCCGACAGCACAGGAGCGCGAGGTTTAGAGTGATAAGGATGAGAGACATCAAATAAAACAGGACTGTGATCAGAAAACACAGCATCACCAACCTCTAAATTAAGAACTGATAAACCACATGATAAAACCAAATCAAGTGTGTGTCCATGTTGATGTGTTGGGCTACATTAAAAGAGTGGATCAAAGTTAAGAAGTCTTTCACCAGCGGCTTATCAGGGCATCAAACATGGATATTAAAATCTCCAACAATTAGAACACGCTCACATTTCGACATCATTTCCACCAGGAAATCAGAGACGTCACTGATGAAGTCTTTATTATATTTAGGTCCTAACTCGAACACCATCAGTTCAAAGCTAGAGAAGGAAGCCGATATCAAGAAGTGTTTATAATTAAACTTCCTCTGAAAGACAGTCACTGATGCTCCTCTCGCCCGGACGACCTCGGGGCGTTCAAACAGGTACAATCCGTCGGAAGAAGTTCGGAAAATTCATTGGACTCACCGGCACTCAGCCAAGGCTCAGTAACATACATGAAAACCAAAACCGGTGGAAGTAAAAAAGTCATTCAGGATAAAAGTTTTGTTTGCCAAGGATCTGGCGTTTACAAGAGCCATCCTGAAGCGAACCCGAGTTTGTGTAGTGGAAGTCCACGGAACCCACTTCAGAGGCCAGAAGGCCAGAAAACCGTGGTGAGAAGGTCAGAAAAAAGAGGCCGATCCACGTTCATACAAATGGGTCTTCGATGAAAGGGGAAATTAAGCTTTCAGCTTGAGAATCCAGCCACCGCGTTTACTCCGGCGTCTGCGATGCTGCCTCCGGACAGGTGAAACCAATGCGGCCTCCGGACAGGTGAAACCAATGCGGCCTCCGGACAGGTGAACCAATGCGGCCTCCGGACAGATAAACCAATGCGGCCTCCGGACAGATGAACCAATGCGGCCTCCGGACAGGTGAACCAATGCGCCCTCTGGACAGGTGAACCAATGCGGCCTCCGGACAGATAAACCAATGCGGCCTCTGGACAGATGAACCAATGCGGCCTCCGGACAGATGAACCAATGCGGCCTCCGGACAGATGAACCAATGCGGCCTCCGGACAGGTGAAGGCGCCGGATTTACCCCGGCGTCTGCGATGCTGCCACTGAGCAGATGAAGCTGGAGCCGCATTGCGAAGCAGGTAAGCGGGTAAGCAGGCACCCCTGACAGGACGGAGAACACACCGTTTGTTGCTCCATGTAACATGAACTAAACAGCTTTTCGGCATTTAAAAGAAGATCTAAAAGTGTTTGACGGTCGTGCACCAGCAGTGAGTCGACATCTTTTACATGAAGTAGCACAAACAATACAAAGACGAGTAGATTTTCCAAAGGTGGACGGCAAGCCACACACACTGGCGCCATCTTGTCCAGTCTTGGATCTCGTCCAATAAGAGGAGATCGGTCTTTCACGGTGCCTTGCAGGAATTCCGGATCACCCTTTATTGGCAATTAGCTTGAATTTGGCAACATTTGGAGGAATATTAAACATGAACAACCCATTGAAGATCCTGCACCGGACTCTCGAAGGGGCTTAGTCCATTTCAAACCTTCATCTTCAGTCATTCAGAGGCAGACTTTACGTTTACATTTATATGTAATATATTTATATATTTACATTTACGCTCTCATCCGAAGCGACATAGATCAGGGTTCTTCAATGCTAAACTTAAACCAACATCTGATATTTAACCAAGTCACTGCCAGCTAAGTTACACTCCTGTTGAAGAAAAGTCAGATTAAAGCAAAAGTAAGGAAGGCATGAAGTTAAGAGTGTAAGTGCCTGAGTTTTTTTTGTAAATATATAGGAAAAGATGTATAAGAGAGAAGCGAGAGGACTGGTTAGTCACCAAGGTGCTCCTTGAACAGGGGAGTCTTGAAGACAGCGAGGGACACTAGACCTGATCAGAGCAGGGATTTCGTTCCACCCCTGGGGGGCCAAGACCAAAAAGTGTCTTGATGCATGTCCTCCCCTTCCTTTGAGCAACGGAGGTTCCAGTCAAGCAGTGCTTGAAGCTCTGACAGGACGAGAAGTGCCTTTAAACTTCACATCTCGTGCAGGGCCTTCTTGTAAAGAGCCGAATTCGTGGTTCCCTCAGTTGAGATGTCCAAACCCTGAGGCACCAAAGCATCCCCCACCATGGAACTACCACCACCATGCTTCACAGCTCTGGACTGCTCCGACTTCGGGACCCCAACCTTCCACAAAAGGTCCTCATGACTCATCGGTCAACAGGACATCGGTTGCGAAGACTTCTTTTGGCAAATGTAAGGTGAGCCTTCAAGTGTCTCTTGGTTTGCAGTGGTTTTCACTTTGCAGGACTTCCATATTTGAATGCAAACCTTATCTGGGCACTAACCTTATCCGAGGTCTGCAGACATTTGTCTGGGTTTCTCTTGCGATGTTCCATCGCTGTGCTCTTGGAAGACAGTGGAGAAACGTCACCACAGGCCTGCTGCTTCAGTAATGAAGGCTAATCCGGACGTCTCGGAGACGGGAACCCTCATTCCGGAGCGAATGGAGCTGTAATCTGGAGTTCAGAATGGAGGGAGTTCAGCTGCAGGCCATAATAAACCATCATTAGCCGGACCCTCGAGCTGCACCTCCTGACGGGCTCGCTGGAAATTATTCATAGAAAGAGGATCTTCTTCCAGGGGTAATGCATGTTGCACAAATGTATCATCTACAAGTAAAGCCTCCCGCCAAAACCGAGTTTGCATATATTTACATATCGAATCTTCTGGTGCTCTTCCTGTGGCCCGACCCAAATAAAGTGAACTTGAATTTCACTCCACATTCAAACAGATGCTCTCGATGCTCCATGTCTGAGAACCTCTGGGCAATTTATGTGACATATACGTTGGACATCACTAGCATGTAGTTTATGTAATACATATGTAGTGTCTATATACAACATAGATGTAACATGTAGAATTTATGTAATATAAATATATTACATATACAATATAGAATAAAAATATATTAGTATATACTGTATGTGGTTACTATACATACTATATATATCGCACACATGTAAACGTATATATTTATAGTGTTGGTAGCGTAGTATGTAGTACCGGTATGTGGACAGTATATATACGTATATAGCACATATGTAGAAGGTTGTATAGCAATAGAAGTAGGTAAGTAGTATATAGTTTAAGCAGAATATATATAGTAAAGAGGGTAAAGTATATGCATATAATATATATATTAGTGTATATGTAATATATATGCGAATACTATATGTGTAGTTTAAATGGTGAATGTTTTCTGATTCTGAATGCATATATACATACACACATACATAAACAGTATATTGTAGCATATAGTACATATAGTCTATTTGTACATATGTAGTATAAATATATAACGTGCATGTAAAAAATATATGTGGTGTATGTGTGTAGTATGTATGTGTAGTCTATTATGTAAACAGTATATTTGTAGTATCTACATGTAGTATATAAATAAACAGCATATATACTGTATATACGAATAGTATATAAGTAAACAGCATGTATACAGTATACATGTATAGTAAATTTTTGAGTAACGTATATGCAGTACATGTGTACAGTATATATGTACATAGTATATGTGTGTAGTATATATGTAGTATCTATATCAGTATATATAGACATGCACACACACACACACACACACACACACACACACTCATACACATGCACACACTCACATACACTGTCACACACACACTCACACACACACACACACACAATCACACACACACTCACTCTCTTTCTTGGTTACTGGCTGTGAGAGATCCTACAGCAGCTCTGTGGAAAGAGTCGTGTTCAGTCAGAAAGTTCACCGTCACAGCAATCTTCACGGAACCAGACCGGACTGGACCGAGAACACCGGCTCAGAAAAACGGCTTAAAGAGATTAAAACGGCAAAAACGGCTCTCATTCCAGTCACACTCCCTAAAAACACGATGTCCTGACTTAGAACCTGGAACCTAGGCTCCAAAACAGGCCCGTTTGTGATGTCACAAAGTACAACACCCTCACATACAGCGTCTATTCGAATCCACAGAGATTTAGCCCCGCCCATTTGCTTTCATAAATACGCCTGCTTTTGTGATGTCATAAAGAACAAAGCAGTTACATGAAGGTACATGCACCTGTTCAACCCTCAGCAGTTTAGCCCCGCCCATTTCCCCTGCTATGATTAGGGTTTCATGCCATATATGGAAAGTAAGCTGCTACTTCTGAACTGCTCCTTTTTGTGACAAAATAAACATTTACATATAACATTCATGTACATTATTCACAGTGTGGCCCCGCCCCCTCACAGCAGCACGACCGCACACGATTCTCCAAAAATAAAGGATTAAAAGACTTTAAATGAAAGAATATTTTCTTTATTATCCTTCACCGTTAGTGTCTTATTTACAGTTTGTCACATTGTTACATTTACGGTTTTGCTTCCTTTACTGTTTCTAGTCAACTTTTGACCTGGAAAGTCTATAATAACAATAATAATAATAATAATAATAATAATAATAATAATAATAATAATAATAATAACAGTAGTAATAAAGAAACAGAGAAAGAAGGTGATGAGTTCGGTTCTGAGTGTTAAAACACGCCCACGGCTGCAGGAAGCGTCGCCGCGGTGACAGACTACAAAGCAGCAGTTTTTTAAAGAAGCGACGTCTCAAAGGAGCGACGGAATCAAAGACGAGCGTTTTAATGACGTCCCTCGAGGGGGCGCCCCACACACACACACACACACACACACACACACACACACACACACACACACTATATTCTAACCCCTGTACCCCTGTCCAAAAAGAGAACCACAGTCAACCATGTGCGCTTCCTGTTTGGGTCCTGACGGGTGTGACAAACAGCCTGTTACCATTTAAACTTCACTCTTTTTTTTCCATCATTGTCTTTTCCACTCTTCAGAGAAATATTCTAAAATAATTGTTAAGTATGAAATTTTATTTGACTCATTCATAAGAATTCATGAGCACAGTATTCAGATATTGTTCTGTAAGACCAATACATATTTGAAACCCATTAAATACTGTTTGAGGCAGCTCTAAAGACCTTCCAAGTTTGTCATCTTTCAGTACTGAAACCCAAAAGCAGTAACAGGTATCTGGGATTTAATGATACACGCAGCCAGCAGTTCAATCCGGGTCACTACGTTTGCTTCACAATTCGACATTATTTCGATATTTTGAACAAAATTAGAATGAAGAAAACTGATGACTGTACTCAGTTGTGGCACTGGGTGGGGGGCGGGAGGAATGTGACATAAGACACCACCTCTGATCTTTGAACAGTGCTGCTCCTTTTGATGTCTTAATTAATTGAATATTTACACAGTGCATTGTCACATCTTTTTGATACACAGTGTCATATTTTTGCAATGTGATATTGCAATATCTTGATGCATCTCTTAAAAAAAAAATACTTAAAAACCAGTGTGTAAAAAGACCTGTGTGGATGCACATGGAAACAGTATTAAATATTAATGCTTGCTTAAGCACAGACATCATCAGTATAAATTATTCATCAAAATAATATAAAGTCACTGTCGGAACAAAATTTCCCGTGAACAGTAGACAGTAGAAATGGTCCAAAGTCTCTTAATAAACGCATCTGGTTACATTTAACTTGCATTGAAAGTTCAGTTCAAAATCTTCTCATTTAGAGTTACTTTTTTGAGGTTCGATTCCTACAACGACGATAACAACTAATAACTCGCGCTGCTTTCTCGTTTGAAACCTGTTATTAAAAATAATACTTTACCAACAGTATTTGTACTTTTACTCAAGTGTAAGTGCCTCGACCAGCACTGATCTATATGGCTACTTCTCTTCATGCTGGATGGTTTTTGTCTTTCTAAACCTCTATATGTGACAATATGGTCACACGCTTGAGAAAACTAAGCAAGACTGTGTGGCTTTGCCTGTGTTCATGGAAGCCTGACAGTTAATCATTTTTCCCTTAATGTCTTTGTTTTTATGATTTACTTCATCTGAAATGAAACAGCTCCTGCAGCTCGATGGCATACAGCCAGTGAAATGCCCTTCATGACGTAAACAGTGCTCAGCGGTTCAGCTTACTGACGAATACGACCTGTGTGGAAATGTCTGTGGTCATTTCAGATGTTAAATATTGGCCATAAATGTGGAACTACTCTATTGAATGTGTAAAATGTTGCTTACATAGAAATTTTGTCCAGGCTTTAAAAGCTGGAGAAGCATTTTCTTCATAGCCACAAGAACCAGGCCTGTTCCTCTACTGTTGCATCATATGTTGATTTGTTTTTTATGTATAGCTGACATTTTTACGGTAATAATACAGTCACCAACTGTCTCTTAGATCCAGTGCCCATCTCAAATCAGTGGTCAGTAATGTATTTCAAGATATGATCTAACACCGTTTTCTACAGTTGTAAATTAAAGTAATAAGTCGTGAGTGATTATGGTCATGTTAAAAAGTAATGTAGGTAACTGTTATTAATATTCACAATTCTGCCAAGCAAAGTATTTCAACAACAGCACAATGTTTTAGTAACTTTGAGTGTGTGTGTGTGTGTGTGTGTGTGTGTGTGGTGTTGTTTTTGCTTTTTAAACTTTTTATAATTATAAAGAGACAATTATAATAATAAAGAGAATGTAATTATGTACAAAATAATTAGGACGGTTTTCAGTACATAAAATATGGTAGTCCTCAGGGCAAACAATCCATTCAGCCTAATGAGAAGCTACAGTGACCTTTGTTTAGAGTCACTCTCAAGTGAAATGAACTGTCCATTTCACTTGAGAGTGACAGCTGCAGTGATAAATGTTGGTACCACGTAAATGTTAAATTAATTCTAAGACCTACACCCAATCTTTCCTCACGCTGGGATGTTCCACACACATGCAGAATAAACATGTTAAAACAATAGCATGCTCTGAATGTGTGTATTTTGAGTTGTGCACTACAATGAAGTTTTTAGGCAGTGTTCTGTAAAGTTTGTCCAAACTAGCAACAGTTGCTATCAAATAATGCATTTGGGGTAGGAAAATGGATTACACAGCATGATGTGAGCAGTCATTTATAGTTTTTCTTTCTCTTCTTCTTCCTATTTCCGTTCTCTTCCTCAGACGCTGTCCTTGCCTGTGGTGGTGATTGTCCATGGAAGTCAAGACAACAATGCTACCGCTACCGTCCTGTGGGACAATGCTTTTGCAGAACCCGTGAGTTTTTGGAGAGCACTGAACCGTTCACCAAACCATTCGCCAAAATGATTTCCACCACTTAGGCCTTATTATATTTGACTCAGAGGAACAGCAAAAATGTTCTGGGTCAGAATGACACTCTACATGTTTAGCCATCGTTGAGTGGTTACAAACAAACATAAATCCATTAACCAGGAACAAGAACTGTACTTCAGCTGTAAAAACATTTCGTTTTTTACATTTAGTGCACTGAAACAGCCTGCATGTTTGTGTGTGTGTGTGTGTGTGTGTGTGTGTGTGTGTGTGTGTGTGAATTGCAAACTGAATTTATTTGAATTTATTTATTTGAAACGTATAAAACGGTTATACACATTTATTGTGGAAGGAAATTTTAAGATTCTTATGAATCACGCAGTAGTAAAATTGGACACAACAACACAGATTATT
Organism: Bryconaethiops microstoma; assembly: GCA_037577275.1. Lineage (NCBI taxonomy): Eukaryota > Metazoa > Chordata > Actinopteri > Characiformes > Alestidae > Bryconaethiops > Bryconaethiops microstoma. Next base: position 7,075,891 of record JBBJLS010000023.1, read on the forward strand.
TCTATGATATTTTTCCGCTTTTAAGAAGGCAATTATCAAGAAATTAAAGACATTAATAATATGCTATATTAATCCTAAATTAAAAATGGTTGAATTCTGAACTTCAGACAGTTTTGTGGCCTTTTATCTTTCAGTATAGCTGGTGAGCATAAAAGTAGGACAAGGAGAACATCTACTTCCAATGAAATGTTGGTCCTTCTGTCTTCTCAAGGTCATAAAATTACTGCTTTGTATTTATGAACTGTCTTGTTTTTGTTTATTCATTCATTTTTAATGATTTTATTTTTGCAATTGTTTAATTAAAACGCACGGTAAATAGCTCATTGTACAGTGCAAATCAGATTACCCACAAATAAATAGATAGATAGATAGATAGATAGATAGATAGATAGATAGATAGATAGATAGATAGATAGATAGATACTCATTTATAGTCTGCCTGTTATACATTTTTGAAAATGTTTCGTAAATTAAAAAAATGGACTAGCCTTTATTTGATTTAACAATTGTATTTTAAATCAAAGAACATGTACCAAAACGTAAATAGTAAACTTCTAATAAATTTGATATGTTTAACATCGTATCGATTACGAGCAAATAAATAATTTAAAAAAAAAAACAAATAAATAAATAATTCCAAGTGAACAACAAAATATTACAAAACATTTTGGGACGTCTGCATTAGTTTTAGGGAAAAAAAAATAGAAAAAGAAAACGGACGAAATAGCTTAAAACATTACAAAAGCATAATAGTCACAAGTATTGTTCCTGGTTTTAGAATCATACTAATTTTTCCCCTCTCTATGTTTAGCGAACTTTCTCTATTCAGAGGCGCATTCATGCTGTTTCCTTTCTGATGGCTCTCACTGTACACAGTAATTATGAAAACGCCTTTGTTAGTCTATTTTAGGCCCCGGAGTCGATGTAGACAGAGAACAGCTTTAAAGTGAAATTTATTCTATAGCTAGAATAACTAGTAGGTTTTACATACATTTTATAAAAATATAGGCAGTGTTTAAATGTCATGTTTACATGTTTGTGTTTCATATTCTACATATTCTAACTACAGTAATCATATCATCATGACTAATTTTCCTTTCTTCATGATTAATGGGCAGGCGACTATATGCAGCTCTATTGAGTTCTAAATAAAGGTGACGTGGAGAAACAACCCATCTGAGAAAACCTCTTCAGTAGGTTATTGACTACAGTTCTAGGGAAATCAATCTGGAAAATTTGGTATTTTTGAATGGGTTCTTCGCATCGGGACCACAACACCTAACTTATTAACTTCTATTAAAACGTAAAAACAGCTGCTTTCAGTAACTTTATATTTTTGATTTATACATTTTTACGTGTTCGATTATTCTTATTTTAGACGACTTCACTCTTAAAAATAAACCTTTCAATGCAAAAAAAAAAATTTTTTTAAAACCCAAACATTTTTATGATCATGCATGATAATAAAGAAAAATCTTGTATACATAGATATACCGTAAATGGGTTGTGTGCGTGTAAATAATCGCCACATAATATTAAATGTTTTATTAGAATTAAAAATATATATATATATTAAAACTTTCCCCTAGAATCACAGCTTCAAGCAAAAAACGGTTTAGTAGCAAAATTATATTTAAGAGTGGGTGGTCAAAAGCCTTCCATTGTGAAAAGTGAATAAAAGACTAATGAAATTCCAACAAACTAACAAGGTAGGGTATTTCGATGGTCTTATAGGATGTACGTAGTTGTTAGACTTTTTTTAATATTGATGATTTAGGCACAGCTGGAGCTGGAAAGAAGATGATCATTTAGGCACAGCTGGAACTGGAAAGAAGATGAGTGGAGTTTCAGACTGGAGCTGTGATCACTTTCATTAACTCTCTCCTAGAAGTAAACATTAAGAAATAGTAATAACAAAAAAATCCATTAGTTCTGCTTAGTGAATAAATACCTTCTCGCTTGGTAAAAGGTAAAAAGAAAAAAGCCATGAAGCAGTTAATGACAAAATCTTAATCTTAATAAAACAATACATACAGTTTTTTTCAACAGAATCTCAAATCCTTTAATTTAAAACAAGTAATGATTTCACAGTTGTAGTGGCTGATAAGTAATGAGTCATTATTATTGCTGATTTGAAAACGATGTAAGAGTGCAAAAATGATACTGTGCAGCGTTTAGGCTGAGAGGAACATGGTCGTGGTCAGAAGAAATATGATCAGAAATATTTTCTGTAAGGAAATCTGTAGGAAGTTCCTCGTTAATAAAGCTCTTAAAACAAACTATCTGGACACAGAGGAAGGAGCTGCTGCAGATTTGGGGCATCCTGTCAGGAGACATGGACACACACTCTTAAAAATCAAAGAGCAAAAAGGGTCCTGCAGGAGCTACAGAAGAACATAAGATGGGTGTTTAAAAAAGTACATGTGTCAAATGTTAAGCTTTTATATCAATTAAAGGGTTTCCCAGAAGCATGTGTCACAATCACAGGGACCGCAAGCTATCAGTTTATTTTTAAATTTTATTTAATGCTTTTAACCCTTTCCTAATTTTTTGTGATAAATAACATTTTTCCTGTGCTGAATTGAGGCAAAGAGACGTGTGAAGGAGCGTGACAGTACGCCAAAGGTGACAGTACGCCAAAGGTGTGTGTGTCAGTGTTGATGTTTCCAAATGCGTTGGGACTTACTTAATCTGGTTCACACCCCAGAGTCTCTTTAAATGGCACGGTGGATTGTCAGCAGCCCTCAGCCTCGCTCTGCTGCGCCTGTGACTACATTCGAAGTTTTCACCGAGCAAAGTGACCGACGCCTAAAGGAGGCTTAAGAAGATAAAACTCTCCTTCCAATCGCTTCGCTCTCCTCGTCCTTGTTGTTGCTGTTGCAAAATTCCGAGAGCTCCTAAGGAGTTTCGGAGGAGATTCTCTTACCCCGCCGCTTGAGCAGGCACAGCTCTAGAGCCCCCTCCTACTGCGAGGCTACGCTTTCTCTCCAGCACCGCGCCAGATGGAGCAGAGGAGAATGACAGCGGGGCCTGTGCTGCGGACGCAATGCCACCTCGCCGTTTCGCAAGATGGACAGAAAAGAGCAGAGTCGTGGCACGACCAAAGACGGACGCACGCACGGCACCAACGCTGTACGCTGGCCGACTGATGTCAGCACGCTGGAGGGGGAGGGGGGAGAGGAGCGGTGGGGTGGGAACAGGCGGGCGCCTCACACTGGCCATCGAACGCTACTGCAGCCACTGTAGTGGCTGGGTGTGCAGTTGCTGCCAGTATGGGTAACCCCAGGTCAGATTTCCAGGTCAGGTACTGAATCTATGTAGACAAAGTGCGGCAGTAACTAGTTACATTAATGCCACATGTACAAACGCTGACGGTTGGGAACACTTTTATAAGTATTTTACACGGATTATACTTTCACCTTCACTCAGTTGCATTTGTGAAGAAAGAGTCATTATGCAGATAACTGAGCGGATGGTGGTGCGCGGCTGTACGTTTTGAATTGCGCGCTTCTGTTCACTGTTGGGAACAGCGCTGCTGCATGTTGTTGACTCATGTCTCCATAAATACACCCTGTCTAACTTACCTCGCCAGCAGCGTAGTTTAAGTAATTCTGCCAATAAGCCTTTAATTGGCTGTTTGATGTAAACACGCGAAAGTTATATGAATAGCAACAGCAAGTAGTATCAGAATACAGCTCTACTCAGTGTAATAGTTTGTCCGTTTGTTTATCAAAACGTTTGAAAACAGTGTAACTAGTCTGTGGCAGCCTCTGGGACCTGCCTGATGTCAGATCTTTAGGAACAGATCCATCAGTTGTAGACGCACCTCGCAATCCAGCACCACGGACAGTGCCCACAACGCTTCTTTACTAGAGGAAAATTACACAGGTCAACAGGTCAAAATAATCAGAGATAAGTTTATGTGGCTTTTTTTAGTGTTTTTTGTGCTGATTTCAAATCTGTGTTTAGTTTTTCCCGCACGTACAGTTTTTGTGATGAAGCTAGTTATATATTGCATGATAGTGGTATAATTAGCATATAATAATCATATGGTAAACGTTTTTGAAGAAACAGTGTTAGCTGACTGACACTGATCATTATATCTTTACCACAGTGTGCGCCAATCTGACTTCACACTGAAAATATTGAAACAGTCACTTGATTGGTGCCTGCAGTTTAATAAAACCACATGCAAGTATATTGCAAATCTAATATTACTCATAATTCAATAAAATGTTTTCTGTCTTTCTCTCATTTCGTCAGTCTTTACCTTTTAGTTTCTTTCCTTGTCTCTCCCTCTCACTCTCTCTCATACACACACACACACACACACACACACACACACACACACACACACACACAAACACATAAAAGTAGAATTATTATTATTAGTAGTAGTAGTAGAAGTAGTAGTAGTAGTAGTAAATAGTAGTAGTAGTAGTACTGGTAGTAATAGTGGTGTTTATTTTTTTACAAAAAAAAACCCAGCAGTTCGCGTTCTATGTTGTTATGGTCTGATCCACATTATCAGGTTTTCTCTCTCTTTCTCTTTCTCTCTCTCTCTGCTAAGCGAGTTAATGGACAGCAGGTGTCGCTCTTCGTGAATATTTCCTCTCTACTCCTACTGCGGATCTACAGGTTCAGCTCTGTTCTGTTTTAATGTCCTATCTTTTTGAACGACTTCCTGCACACAAAGCCTCTCTAATTTCAGTCTCCGCTCTTCTCGCTTCGGTCCAAGCTTTTCTTCTCTCTCTAGCAGACCTGCAGTTTCCACGTAGTCCTGCCCTCTAACCTCTATCTTCTCCGGCGTTTTATTGTCTATTTTACTACAACGTATGATCTGTCGCACTTCGGAATCCTCTATATTCATTTTCTGTTGTCTTTCAGTGACGCTGAAACGGATGTCAGATGTTGCATTTGGGTTTGATGCAACGACTCGCGCTTTTTTTGAGACAGAGCAGCGAATGTGACCCGAATGCAAGACGCGCTTCACTGATTGAATGAGACGCAGACAGAACACTCATTCAGAAGAGTCAGCTGAAGCAGAAGAACGCGCTAGAACCGCAGACGCTGTTCTCGGAGACAATAAGCGGCAGGAACGGAGGACCACACCAGACGTCTTGTGGTGCCTTTTCTCTTGAGCACGGACTGGAACCAGCGTGGACTGACGCTGGGCAGGTGGAGTCGAAGGACACACACACGCACACACACACTCGCATACCCACGACCAGCGGTGTGCCCAGCATCCCTGCACTGAATCTACCGTTTGTGCGGGTGAGCTCGGGTTATCCCGTGTAAAGATGGACAGAGGGTTGGCAACAGTTTCCAGCTGCAGGCATCGCACGCTCGGACTCGCACTACTGAGACGGTGGGTTTACTGATTTTTTTCACATCGAAACGAGGCCGCATGCACTGCAGCATTTCCCGTTTTGATTCTGCAGTGAGCGAAACAGAGGGGTACTGAGGGGTATCTTTGCCTCAGCACTGCGTTTTTTTGGGGGGACTAAAGATTGCGGATAGCTCACGGTGGCCGTGTAGCTTCAGTGGAGGAGGGGACAGCCACTCACCCTCTTCCTCCCCCTTTTTTATTTATTTTGAACGTTTGAGTTTTTATTCATTTAGCATGTGGTTTAGCATCAGGATGCGCTCGAGGACGTTCGCTGTCCGGCATCGTTACGCTGTTTCCGGTTCCTAGTTGCTTGTTTTGTGCCCCCATTGCGAAAATTACTGGCGGAGTGACAGATAAACAGACAAAAGCGAAAGAAAAACCATAACAAACCCCCCACCCCTTAAAAAAGCAGCGGATCCCGATGGCACGGCCACTTACGCAGGGTCTGCCGCGCCGCCGTCGTCGCCGTGCCACCGCTCGAGCCCCGTCGCGCTCCCTCGTCCGTTCAGCCCCGCTCCTGAGAGCCGTGCCGCAGCGCGCGCCGCAGCGAGCCGCGAGCCAAAGCCGGCGGCAGCATGAGGCTTGATTCGTTGCACTTCTCCATGCTGGTCGTCGGGGTCTCGCTGGCGTGCTACTCCCCCAGCCTGAACTCGCTGCAGGACCAGGCCCACCGCTCGGCCGTCGTCATCGAGGGCAAGGTACAGTCCGCGCCCGCCAACGCGTCCATCGAGCCCTACAGCGTGCACGTGAAGGTTTTAGACGTGTGGCCGCGTAACAGCGGCGGCCTCGAGCGCGAGCAGCTCGTCACCGTCGGCGACTTCGGCGCGGCGGCGCCATGCGCCACCGTGCCCAAGAACCACAAGTACATCTTCTTCATGGAGCCCACTGACAAGCCGCTCGTCTTCAAAGCGTCCTTCGCTCCCCTCGACACCAGCGCCAAGAACCTCAAAAAGGATGTCGGGAGGATCTTGTGTGAAGAGTGCGGTAAGTTCTTCAAATATATAGATCTGTAAAATATGTGTATGCATCAGTTTCAGCCCTGTCCCAATCTATGTGTGATGGTCATCAAAAAGGTTTTGGCATAAGAAGGGCCTGAATGTTTGTTGAGGCGTCTCTGGACCAGGACTGGACAGGGAATAATACAGTCAAAGGCTTTCTTGGTCCCAGCACAGGTATACATGCGTGCAGCACCCATGCACAGGAGAGCAGAAGAGCACACTGGGGCTCATACGTTGGCAACATGTGTGAAAGTCTTGGAGAATCACTTTTTTCAGTTCGAGAGGCCTGAGATCAATTACAGGTTGTGTGTGAAGGAAATAACCCCACTGTTTGTAAATTAATACATTCACAGCTTGAAATTTAAACTAATGTGAGTGAATATGTGAGACCCTCTCATATGGGTAACTTTCACTGTGAGATTGATGTAACGTCTGATCACGTAAACTCATGGATGCCCATGAAAATGATAGTGTATACTATTGGCATGATTTCCATTTTATCACGTGTGGCAGCAATGCAACAAACTCTGTGGCTGGTCATTTCCTTTGAAGATTTTCCTTGCTGACACTTCGATAAAATTTCATTTCTTCTCCTTGGCATCTGCTATGGTCAATTACTACCTCTGCAGAGAGGACTCTTCTCTATATACATGAATACATTTCACTGTCCAGGGTGCTGGATTGTCCTTCCAGTTTCTTAAGAATTAAATAGAATATTAACAATCCTATTACACTAAAGTAAAAGGGCACATATTAAAAATAGCAAGTTTGCAGGTGGGTCTGAAAGTGGAATAGATATTAGCTCATGGCATGTTTTTATTTTAGAGCCAAATCCAATATGTAACCTAGTTAGGGAGCTGTGCATTGACCATTGAGAGGACAAGATATGTAAACTGCCTGTGGGTTCTTTATACGGCCCTTTCTGGAGATGACTTTGCATTTTTTGTTTCTGTTTGCAACTTACAAGTTGCCACAGACACCATGGTGGAATCATCACCATGACCATTATCATCATCCTCATTATCATCATCATCATCACCATCATCACTCTCATGTAAAACAAATACCCCTCTTATTTATATATTCTTTTGGTACACATGTTTGAATACAAATCTGCAATAATGTTTTCCACTTGAACCTACATTTTAACTTCTTATTTCAAAAGAATAAAATAAGGTACATGTTCAAAAGTTTAAAGACCTCTGCTTCATAAATGTTTCAATGTTTATATTTATCCACATAATTTATATTATATTTACTCTATTTTTCTTTGTATTTGCATGTTTTTGACAATAATTGTGTCTTGTATATATAATTCAAATGAGAAGGATGCCCACATTTGAATCAAGTAAATTCAGTGCATTACATTTCCGGTGATATCATGTTTCATTAAGAATGAAAGCAGTGATATGTCTTAGCAGGTATAACAGCAGATTAAGGTCTGTGTTTTGAGTCCCTTAAACTGAGTTTAATTTTGTCCAGACTGACAAAGTCTTTAACTAACTTACTATGCTTCCAAATATGTAATGTCTGCCTCCTGGCTCAAGTTTTACAGACATCTATGTTGGTACTTTGGAGATTTCAATGTTTTGTCTCCTCACAGACCCCTATGAAGGTGACCTACATATTACCTCACTTCGGCCTTGGTGCTTTTAGTAAAGGTGGAGGCAATGGTGCAAATTTGACAGCTCTCTCTGATATCTCTCTCCTTTTTGCTATCTAAAATACTGTTGGAGATGTTATTCATAGAGCCTTTTTAAATGTTGACCTCCTAACCCTCATCCACTATTGTAGAGGTCACAGCTGTATGGAGGTGGCAGTCCTAAATTTACCTCTGGCTGCATATTACTGATCTTCAAGATTTCTCTGGCATAACTGTGTGACACAGAGACAAGAATAACAGCTGTTGATTGACATGCACTTAGGGAAAGACTTGTTTTCTGTGCTCAAAGTCTGGGTTACTTGGTTTTATTTATTTGTATCTTGTAAGGACTCAGAAGTCAAATCAGAAAATCCCAGAGAAAAGAAAGGTAGGCTTTAATATTTTTTTATCAGGATGTTTGAGGGAGTGGCCTGTATGTGGAACTAATTACTGTATATTACCCTGAGGTTTTGATATATGGCTGGGGGACATTGCTAATTTATTCAGTTTATTTGGTTTGAAAATGTTGGAGGAAGAGAGCTACATTTAAGAAAGATTCAGTGTAAAGTAAATATTTCTCTTACATTTTTAACTCTTAGAAATAAAGGTGTGGTGCTGTGGTTTTTATACATGTTGTCAAAAAAAGCTTTATAAGATGAAGTGTGTGTTCTGGATTTACCTGAATCCTGCCAGTCTCAGGTAAGAGGGCATGATCTTGTTGAATTGAGAAAAAACATTATAGACTGCTATTATAAGCTTTAGAGAGTGTCATATATACGATAGTAAACCAGGTGTATCAACTCACTTGTCCCACTTTTGCATGGCTCCAGGAAAGGAAAATCTTTTTCTGCAGCTCACCCACACACATTCCCTCTAGACAACCAGGCATGCAGTCAGAATGTGTTTCCTAGCCTGGAGACCCGCAACACCTGCATAAATAGCATGGACTTGTATTGAACTTTAACACACCTACCTAAATAATGCAAAATAGAGGTTTTTGGCACAACATTTAATTGCTTTACTATGAAAAAGTATTTCCAGTTGTGAACAGGACATTTTTGCCCCTTAGGTTATTGAAAGGTAATGAGAATCTTGCCTGAAATTGCTTTCTGGCTATCTTTCCACCATCCACAAATTTAAATTCACTAACTGCTCTAAATTAAGAGACCCCAGTCAGCGTAATGGGTCTTTCATATCATATCAGTTGTGAGCCATACAGTTAAAGTATGTTTTTCTATTATGCATAACATAACAGCCTAAAAGACCATGTACTTCAGCCATTGTGTGTTTAATGGTAATGTGTCTAATATGTGAAACCTACCATTAAAAATTAGTACTCTCTCTCTTAAAAAGAGTTTTAAAATTGTTGCTAGAGAATTAACCTGAATCATTTTTCAAATTATGTTAACATTTGAAACCGACATGACTGCCGTATACCAATTAATGAGGAAGCAGTTTTGTCAGTAAGGTGTGTAACATACATATCTCAGCATACATTTGTCCCAGAAGAACCTTTCCATAGTGCTATACATAAGTCTCAGTGTGAGTCATCTTAAAAAACATTCTGTAACAGGCCACACTAACCTAGCATCACTTAAATGTCTGGCTCTGTAAAACATACAATACATGTGCCAGCAGATGTTGGCTAAATATACTTATCTGATTGAAATAATAAAAAAAATATCAGACAATACCAATATATTTACATTTACCAGACGCTTTTATCCAAAGCGACTTCCATCCCATTCCATAACTACAGGGGGCAGTCTCACAGTCTCCCTGGAGCAACTGGGGGTTAAGGGTTTTGCTCAGGAACCCAGTGGTGGTGCTGAAGGTAGGATTCTAACCCATGACCTCTTGATCCAGATATCCTACCCACTAGGCCACCACCACCCCTATAACACCAAATAAGTATAAATCTCATATATTTATCCTGACATTATGAGTCAAATAACTATCATTTTGTAAATGCTTTATCTAACTAGGAATTTAAATGGAGCTGCAAAAAAGCACTTGAAATTAATCTGAATGTGCATAATTGTTTATAAATGTCAATGCACCTCCCCCAACATTCCCACCAAGCATCATTCCTGAGGTTTTCTAGTTAAAGTTGCTAAAATTCGGTTTACATTTCATCAACAAATTTTACACAAATATTGAAGTAGTATCAGTCTGGTTGACTGAACTGAGACCCAAATCTAAACAGAGCACAAATGTGAAATTTTACATATGCAAGTGTTTAAAACTGGCCATAGTTTTCTCTGGCATAACCTTACCAAAAAGCATCAAAAGATTGTTGATTTTTTTTTAATCTCAGTAATTTTCTCTGTTAATTATTAAAAGGCTACTTACTGGCTCACAGGAATTAGACCTTGATGATTGTTCCTTGTAGCTGTAGACCTTAACAATTGGTGTCCAATATGTGGTGCACTTTTTTAAATGATTTTTGAGTTTTGGAAAATTCACTGGTTTAAAATATCTCATTCATTTCCTCTTTTTTATTCTTTTTCAATATCCACACTATAATATTAAAACACTAGATGCAGCTACAAAGAACTTACATCGCTTGTTTAAAGTCATCAGTGGTTGAAAAGTTGACAATTTTTTTAACCCTGCCGTGTCCGGCAGCTTAGCAAGCAGGATGTGAAGCTGGGTGCCATGATTTGCCGGACAACTTTGCTTTGCTAAGTGGAGCTTTAACAATTGAGTATAAATCCCTCTTATTTCTTGAAAATTTATTTATTTATTCATTCATTAATCATATTTGCATAATTAAGCCAGATCAGGTGGGGGAGCGAAGACGCAGAATGAAAGAGATAAAGGAATATGTAGAGAAAAAGAAAAAGAAAGAAGAAGAAGAAAGGAGCCAACAGAGAGAGAGAAAGGGAAAGAGAAAGAAAAGATTCAGAGGACTATGACTGCTGCATTTGAAAAACAAGAATCAACCACACATACACAGAGCATGGGATCCAAGCCTCGCACACTCAGGGAGTCCTATGCCACCCCACCCCCCATGGGGTGCAAGCCGATAATCATCCGAAGATGCCAGCCACCTGCCCCGGAAGCCACCAGGAGCTCCAGCACCCCCAACAGCCCTACCCCACCCATAATTCCCCCAAGCCCCCCTATGCCCCTCCAGGAGGCTGAAACATACGTACATACATACATCCATAAATACATACATACATAAATATATACATATAGACGTACTTACACACACTACCCGTGGAAAGGTGGCAGGTGCCAGGCCATAGAGACAACATCTGGAGCTACATTTGCTACCCAAGGGCAGCGTCCATCCAACCAGCCTGGGGGTGGCTCCAGCCTTATCCATGTGCAGCCTTGTTGATGTGCCAAGGATATAACCTTAACCATGCCATTCCCCCAGGATCCCAGGGTGCCAGGCCCCAGGGGCATCAGCTGGTGCCAACCCAGCCCCCCAGCAGGGGGCACACTCAGTGAGGCGCAGACCCCCCCAGCCAGTTATTATTTAAAAATATTATTTAAAATTAGGGAAGTTCAGAAAAGTGAGTTTTCAACTGGGAGGTGCACCCTTTAAAAAACTAAATGTCTAAAATATTTCTTTGGGAAGCAGTGGTTTCCATGCCTGTAGCCCAATCTGCTCTGCACATTTTATATGTTTTCCATGCACACTTTCAGTTCAGTTTTAATAAATATATTAGAAGTAGACACACATACACTTTCAAAGAAAACAATTCACTAAGCAAATATCTACAAAGCAAATCATTTATATATAGTGCCAAACAAGCACTTTGTTTTTTTCCAGCCTTCAAAAAGCTTAACTTGTATGAACATTTTTAGGTGTAGGTTGGACATTCCTAGTTGGACAATCATGAGCTCTCAGAGGGGAAAACATTAAAATGTCGGAGAACACTTCCTAGATTCACTTAGAAGATTTCAGTGTGCATTTTTTTAAAAGAACCATTCCCATAAATTAAAGGCGAGTGCCAACAACTCTTTTTAAAGTTTAAAGAACCTTAATGTAATGTAAAGGTTCTGTACCAATAAATGTTTTAGTTGTCCCTAGGAGCATACATGCAAGCCAAAAATCATTTGGAAATTCTTATTGTTATGAGTATTTGTTTGTTGGATGTTCCGTGTCTGTGTTCAGCTTTGGTCTTCTCTGAACTGGGTGCTGAGAGATCCTAGGTGAATGCAGTAATTTGGACTGACCCACTGACAGTGGAATATCGATCCTGATATTGAGCCTTGGTCCAGCTCACACATGATGATGAATATTTGTGGAGACTGTTCACCATCCTCCCTGCAGACAGATTCATAAACTTTCCCCCCTCTTCAGTTCCACCTTTGTGCTCTTTCTCACTTCACCAGGCTGCCATTGGATGTATAACAGGGCAGGACACATGAAGGGCTGCTGATCTCTTGTGTTTTTCACACGCTGAAGGGTGTGCTACTATCTAGACTTAATTATAGTTTGCTGCTCATTGTGTGGAAGTGATGAGATGTATTACTTCTTGCTTCACTGTGGCATAGATTGTAGAGTGCTGATAGAACAAGTTGCCTGCCTTAAATGTGGAAACCTTTTACTTATTTCTTAAGGCAACTCTTTGTGAATTACCAGTGAAGTTTGTAGTCTCAGTGAAAACATAATTGCTGTTTAGCCAAAATGAAAACTTTGTCTTCTTGTGGTTTATGTGATTAAAAAAAAAAATTTGTTCAGTGCAATAGTGATAGGATTTTATTATTGAAGTAATATGTTATAGACTCTTAAACTATCCTTATTGAATTTGACATATGGTTATTATCATCCTTAATTGGTACAGACAATGGTATAAGTTTAATTCCAGGTTTGGAGAGGGTGCCCTACTCATACCACCTGACCCATCATATGATGCTAATTATAAGCATTACAAATATGTTAGATTAAGAATATGCTGTTAACTTCAAATAGTTATAATTACATTTAAACAAACATTCTGAATTGAGTCTTCCTCTCACCTGAACCATACACATTATTTTAAATTCATAACAGTGTAGTAACGGATTTCCTATTCAACTTATTTAATGTTAGTTTTATACAGAGCTTTAAATAAACATCAGGAATAGAAACTAGTTATCACTACATGCGGTGTGCTAATAATGATCACTGTCTGACTGATTTCCTGTGTTCTTAAACACCTTTGACGAAGTCTTCTATTATCAGCCTTCCTTTTCATCATTAGCCCTGTTTACATGGACACAAATTTTTCACTTTTAATCTGATTAATTATAGAAACCGATGAAAAACTTAGTGAAAAGTAACCGAATTCAACTGAATCCGTTTACATTTTCAATCCAATTAAAACAGGTGATTTAGACCTTTCTTTTAATCCAATCGATTGAGGAAACTACTTATGTAAACAGGCAAACCGATTATTAGAACACTTCCCTTGTTCTGCGCATGTGCGTGAGCTCTTGGCAGGTAGCTACTAGCTAGCAGCCAAGTAGAGTTTACCTCAGTTGAGGGAGTTTACCTCATGTGCAATAGTTAACAAAAATGAGTGGGCCTGTACTAAAAAAAAACCAAAAACTGGTCAGTCGTTGACACTGCATTTTTATTGGATACGTTAAAACAGTTCAATATCATGGAGAGACTGGATGGGCGTAAAATCCGAAACAGAAACATCAGCACAAGCTGGAAGCATGGCACGATTTGAAGTAGCCTGTGTCCTGCTTCACGGTAGCATTCTTTGCAAGATCCAGTTTCTCTACCAAGTGGCATAGCCTTTCTACCAAGTGGCATAGTTCCTGCTCTCCATCAGCCTCAATGAAGAAAAATAACAACATAGATCACTGTGGAAGGTGTAAAAGTTTGGTAAAGCTTTTAACCATCTACTCTTGTGTATAAAAAGCTTCCCAAGGATAATGATTGTGTTAACAGCCAAGTCATGCAATCCATTTTTCATAATAATGCCAAATATCACATTTCTTTAGTAAATTCACATAAATTCTCAATTTTAGAAGCTAACCAATAATGCAGATCTTCCCAAAAAGTGCAACCATACACACATCCATAAAACAAATGTTCTGTTGTTTCAATGTGTTCATCACAAAATGAACAGTTATTATGATCTATAGCAAATCGTTGTTTTAAAAATTCCAGAGAATAATTTTTAAATGAACCTCCTTCGCTTTTGGTGCAATTGGAAATTTAAGGAATTTTAATCTTAATTTTTCAGAATCATTTTTTGTGAAATATTATAAGATATTATATAAATATTATAAGTTTTTGTTTGAATAAAAAGGATATAGTTCTGTAATAAAAGCTTTCCGAATTGTGCTGTTAGGTAAGTTCAAGCCAGTTAGAGAATGTCCATCCACCAAAAGCTCAGGAAGCTGTGGGATAACATTATTTTGATATAAGCAAAATGACATATGAACTATAGACTGTGGAATTGCTTTGACAACATTGTCATACTGTCTTTGGTCACATAAGTTGAATTTGGAACAAAATGTCCAAAAAGGTAGAACATTGCCAGACTTGTTTAATAAGTGCAGTACAGACCTTATTCCTTTCTCTAGCCAATTTCCGTAGAACAAAGATTTATTCCTTAATACCACATATCTACAAGGTATATTATAGGGGCTGAAATTATGCTTATAGATCAGTTTCCAGTATAGTAAAACCTGCTGATGAAATGAAGACAGTTTAACAGTGAGTCTTTTTAGATCATAGTCACATCTGAGAAGGAAGTTGATGCCTCCTAGCTTTGTAAAATGTTATATGGAATATGAAACCAAAAGCTATGTGCATTTCTCAAAAAGGATCTCAGCCACTTTATTTTTAAGGTACCATTAATACATTCTATATCGATAGCTTTCAGCTCTCCCTCCTTATAATCCTTAACCATTGTTGATTTCCTAATGTAGTGTGTCTTACTATTCCATATTTAATTAAAGTTAGCTTGGTTTATAGCCTTCAATGCAGTTTTGGGAAGTGGCATGGAGTAAGCTGGATAAATGAATCTCGAAATGCATTCCATTTTTGTTAGAAAGATTAGACCAATGTAATTCTTAGTAATGTGTCAAGTATTTGACAGTTATTTTAATCGAAATGTTATGAGCCACTGATAAAGGTGAGTCATGAATGGGTAAAAGTTCACATTTTTTAAGGTTTAACTTTAAGCCAGATGCTTTGGAAAAGAATTCAATTATTTATAAAATTTTTGGGATTTCATCACTATCTTTTATAAAAATGGTAGTGTCATCAGCCCGTTGGCTAATTACCAGCAGCTGTCCTAACACCGTCAATTTTCCAAAATCAGAATTTTTAATAATAATAGAAAGCATATCTGCAGCTTCAATAAATAACAGTGAAATAGGGCAACCTTGTTTGATTCCTTTGCCGATTGGGAATCTTGGAGATGTACCATGTGGTGAAAGGATTACACTATGAATGTCTTTATAAAAAAAGTTTAACTATTTTAAGAAAATTCTCCCCAAATCCAAACAAATCTAAAGTACGGAACATAAATTTGTGTTCTATTGTGTCGAAGGCTTTGAAAAAAACTGAAAATAAAATGATTTTTTTGTCTTTAATCGAGTAGTTATAATCTAATAAATCAAGAACAAGTCTTGTTGTTCTGGATTGAGCGACCAACACAATTATCATAGATAATTTGTGAGATACCAGTGTTCAGTCTGTTAGAAAAAATATAAGTCAAAATTTTATAATCATTGTTAATCAGTGTTATAGGTCTATAGTTGTCAATTAGCTTTCGATCTTTGCCAGGTTTGGGGATGAGGGTGATGATGCCTTGTTTCATAGTGGTTGGAAGGATGTGATTTTCAGATATTTATTTTAAAGTATGAAAGGTCTTTAATATATTTCCAAAAATGTCTATGACTAGTTAGACCATCTGAACCAGGAGATTTGTCCAAAGATCAACAATCCAACACCTTATCCACTTCATCTATACTGATATCATCATCACATACATTTTTGAAACCCTCATCTACACTGGGGATCCGGTCCTTAATATGCAAAAAGAAAGCATCACATCACTGTGGGAAAAAGAGGAGGAGTACAGTTTACTATAGAACTGGAAAATTTTTCTGGAAATCCTTTCAGGGTCTGTGCATTCCTGGTTGTCAATTAGTAGAGTCTTTATGGCGTTACGTTCTTGCCTTTTTTTTCTAACCTACGAAAGTATGATGAGGACCTTTCTCCCTCCTCAATCCACTTTGTCATTGACCTTATATATGCTCCTTTTGCTTTACTGATGTAAATGTCATCTAACGAGGATTGAAGAGTAAAAAGTTTTTGTTTATCATCTTTACTCATTGTATGTTTGTTACATATACTGTTTATCTCTTTAATGAGCTCCATTTCTTTCTTTTTATTAGCTCTACTTAAAAGTTTACCATACTGTATGATTTGACGAACTTTGTACTTTAGAAACTCCCATTTTCCTATATAAGTTACGAGGTCTGAATTTTCAATTACATTATTAATCACTGTTACAATTTCTTGACAAAAAGTTTTATTTTTAAGCAGATTTGAGTTAAACTTCCAGTATCCTTTTATATTGTGACAGAGCTTATGGATTTTGAGTCCAGCCTAGAATTAAATTTTGAAAGTAACCACAAGTCTGTTTTGGATCTGCCTGATCCATCTGGTTTAAACCAAGAAAAAATTTTGATATCAGGGTTCTCAGAACGCCAAGCATCTTTCAATTTAAATGTACTACAAAAGTCAAGCAACACAGGATTATAATGCAGACCTTGATATTTAGAAGGGATTCTATCACTCCAGTCATCCATCACCATACTACAAGCACCAAATATATATATTCTTCCGTAGTACCGAAAACTTAACTGTGTTATAGTCTTTGTAATTTTGGTAATCATAGTTTTGTTTTGATTTGTGTTATTAAAGCTATATATATTTCCAAGGATCACAATTGTATCATCTATTTCAATCACACAAATAATCAGATATTATATAAATACACATTTTCCACCCCTCAATTGTGTAGAGAAGACGTTTGAAAAGAAGACGTTAACAATGTAATTTTAACAATAGAGGAAACGCATTAATGAGCTAAGAGAAAAATAAAAGGGTTATATAAAATAACTTTCCTTTTTTAACCAATTCTGACATTTAAATTGGAATTTCTTAACAGTATAACAAGATCTGGGTTAGTAATCTTCTACACAACCTTTCTAAATCTATCAGCTGATTAGCTGGTTCTCTCAGAGAAAAGATACCTGAGCATCATAATGAATGAACATTCCTAATTTCTCCTAATCTGGAGTAACCCTGTTACGATTGATGTATCCCACATGTCCTCTGAAGAACACACTCTTCCCAGCTGCTCTAGCTAACTCCGTCTTTGGCCACACCACAGCACAAGCATCTCTGTCAGCTTTACAGAAATCCTGCTTGAAAACAATCCCCATATCTTTGCAAATCTTGGAGTTTTTGGACAGCTACCAGATAGTATCCTTGTTCTGTCTCATGGTGAACTGCAGGATGATTTGACGGTGCCTTCCCACCTCTTTTCTTCCTAATCTGTGAACTGTGTCAACCACTGTACCCACTGATTCAGTCCACTGAGGCACAATTTTAGTCAGGATTTCCTTGACTATTTCTCAGGTACATTCATTCTCTTTTTCTTTGAGACCATGAATTTTCAGGTTCCACCTTCTCTTATACTGCTCTATCTCCGTTACCTTTTCACTAAGCTCCTTGTTCTCTTTGAGAAGGCTGGGTATTTCCTTTTCCATCGCTTGTATTTTGGTTTTGCAATCTTTGATTTCAGCTGCATTCATCTCTGCCAGCCTAGAAATGTTAGCCACCATGACTGAGTTTTCCCTCAGTTGGTCGCCGAAACTGTCAATTTTGGTAGTTAGCTCTTTAATTGCTATCACGAGAGATGAATTGGAGATTTCATCACGTAGCTGTGGAGTTTTCTGCTTCGAAGGTGGTACCATAGTTTTGGTTGGGGTGACGGGAGTGTTCCTCATCCCACCGCTGCTACTTGTTTTGATCTCTGAGTAGTTGTGGTCACTCCTGCTAGCTTGGGCCAAAGTTGAAGCTAGTTTAGAATCAGACTTTCCATTCTTCATTTTTGGTTGTTAGGATATTTCGCATTGTAATTTTATTATTTAAAAGGATACTTTACTAGAGCAAATGCCCAGTTATTATTTTGGGTTGTCTTAATGTGTTGAGTTCGAAAGTTTCTGCGCAATTTTTGGGGCTTTGAAGGACAGTCTAGAAAAGATCTTGGCTCCTCCCCAGCCTTAGAGGTTCAGACAGAGCATTTTCTCTTTTTCTATACAAGACAAGTAGCTTAGGCCTATCACAATGCTTGTCGAAATAAGGTACGATCAGGTGAAATGGCTGGAACATGTTAACAATGAACAAACATGCATCTCTTTATTTGATGCTCATGTAAACAGTTTGGTTGGGTTCTTTTAATCTGATTAAATTCAATCAGATTGAAAAAAGTGTCCATGTAAACGCGGCTACTGTCTGATCTAACACAGATGAGTATCATTATCAGTACTATTATCAGTACTATTAGAAGACTGAACAAAGGCAGATAGCTATATGGTGTCCCTCCTTAATTGAATATATTATTTACCATTATTTATCATCTCATTAATTTATCAGTGTCATTAGTATAATTAATAAAATCATAAATATCATGATCTCAATCTCTAAATGACTAAAGATGGTAATGTTAATTATATAAGTTGTTTAACAAATAGAAATTATTTGATATATATTTTGGTATTAATCAGTATTACTAACATCAGCATTTTTTATAGGTTACAGTTTAAGTCAAAATTATTTAAAATGAGCGAGGATTCAAAAGGAATGCATGGAATGTAATTCTTTGTCACTGGAGAAAGGAAATATCTGATGTCCCGGGCCATCAGAGCAGTGCAGCACACACATCCGCACAACTACTTCCAGGAAACTGGGGACATGGCACATGGGTCAGGGCATCCAGGCCATCGCCGTCTACTGGGCATCTCCACCTGCCTGTGGCAGATCTCCCTTCCAGATGTGCTGAATCATTTCTACACATGATTTGAAGCACAAAGTGACGTGGCAATAACCCTATTGCAAAAGGCCGCTGGACCAAACAGCATTCCTGGTGCAGACATCTTCAATATCTCTATGGGTGCCACCATCTTTCCAGGGTGCTTCAAAGCCACATCTTCAGGAAGTGCTTTGAGGGGCTCATGAAGCAGATAAAATCACAGCCCCCCCTCACTTTAAACCCCTGCAGCATCCCAACTGCTCAACAGATGATGCCATCACCACCACCCTTCACTTGGCCCACCCCCACCAAAAAAGACACTTATCTGAGAATGATGTTCATAAACTTCAGCTGGGCGTGAACCTCTCCCTCTGCAATTGCATCCTGAACTTCCTGACTGGAAGACCTCTGAATCTTAAGCAAGATCTCCAGCACCACCATGCTGAGCACACTTGACCCCCAAGTCTGTGTGTTCAGCCCCCTGCTGTTCAAACTGATAACCCACGACTGTGCAGCATAGCACAGTTCAAACCACATTATCACTTTCATCCTATCAATAAATGGACCATGGTGGGTTTGATCAGCAGGAGCGACAGTGTGGCTTATAGAGAGCAGAACTGTATGGACAAAAGTGTCTCTGAATGTGGACAAAACAAATGTGATGTTTGTTGTCTTTAGGAAGGCCCAACATGATCATGCTCTGCTGAAACTTAACTGCTCCTCAGTGGAGATTGTTAACAGCACCAAGTTCTTTGGTGATCACATCATCGTAGTGAACCTCCCATGGACCCTCAACACCAGCTTCATCACCAAGAACACCGAGTTGCATCTCTACTTCCTGAGTCTAAGGAGAGGACACCCCCTCAAATCCTCACTACATTCCCACATTCTACAGAGAGCCTATAGAGAGAATCCTATGTAGTTGCATCCAGACTTGGTACAGAAATTGTTCAGTTTTGGATCGCAAGACCCTACACGGGATAGTGAAGATATCTGAGAAGATTATTAGGGTCTTTCTCCCCTCCTTCACTTTTATATCACACACTTCATCCACAAAGCCACAAGCATTGTGGATGATCCCACACACCTCTCATACACCCTCTTCTCCCTCTTCCCATCTGCAAAAAGGTTCTGTAGCACACAAGCCTCTAGGAAACATTTTCATAAACTGTACAAACACACACACACATACACAAACACACACGCAAACACAAACACACGCCTTCTCATAAATGTCTTCCTTCTCGTAACACAATACATATACACACTGTATACAACCGTTCTTCCTAAAACAAGCAACTTACACCACAACTGCCATTGTAAATATTCCTTTTTTTTATAAACTGCACATTCTTTGTCCTGCCATTTTTTGCACAACTATTATTCATTACTGTCTTCTTCGATATATGCATTTTTGCACACATAATGACTCTGATGCTAGAATAAAATGTCATAATAATTTAATTCAAACTTGTACTGTAGTTGCTTTTGTCAACTACACTAAAAGTTGTTTTGTCCTGTTGTATTGTTGCTCTTGTGTTTTTCTTGCAATGTATCTCTTGTTCTCTTTGTGCTCTGTGTAACTTTTATTTTAGAAAATGATGATAAACACAGTAGCATACAAAATGCTCAGGCTGATACATTAACTTTGGCCAATATGGGTATGCACATTTGACATTTTCACAGGGGCCAGATTTAAATTTAAAATCTTAAAGTCTCTAAATATGTTGCTGGAGAGGTTTAATAAGATTAAACATTGCATTTCTTGTTTCCTATGTGATGATGTTATGTATGCCATACCACCACCCTTACTGTGAGCAACCACTATTGTTCACAGCTTTCAATGAACATGTGGAATATGAGATATTTAGTGACACAGTTTATTCACCATTGCATTGCAGTAGAAGTCCAAATATGTTATTTTTGAGGAAAGGGGGGAAGGGGGTATCTGCTCAAAGATACAATTTGCATGGTAAATTGTGCTGCCTGTTTGGATGATTATGAGGAGTCCAATGTGTGAGAGCCATTTTATGGTCTATCTGCAGTTGACCTTTGGCATAAAAAATGCCTTCCTATCACTCTGTATTACCTTATGAGGAGGTAAACAGTAACATATGGAGCCATCTGTTTCCTGGTTCCAAGAATAGGTTGTGCTCAAATTAAAAGTGGGTCATTTTAATACAGCTTTGGCAATTACAATTACAAGTCTTCTAGCAGTAGCAATAAATTAGTCACATGATGTGGAGTGTCCTCTGTCACCAGTGCTAAGTGGGTAGTAGTTCTGCTGAAAATGCTGAGTTGCACAAGCCTGTAACGGTTTTTGTTTTCATAACCATTGAGCTGATTATTTTTGGCTTCAAACTCTGTGTCACATTTGAATTGTGAGTATTTTCTCATTAGCCATTCTTTTGTGTATGCTCTGGCTGACTGCAGTTTTAACAGAACACCCCGTCATACCCTCTATTGGCATCAGTAGTCTATGGAGACTTCTCAACTCTCACCAGTGAGCTACAGTGGAGCCATCTCATATTACCCTCACGCCACATACAGATATGGAAGTGCAAATTAATTATACTATGTATTTCCAAATAGCTTCAAAGCAATGTCACCCCACATGGTTTGTGTTACTGTCATCTTTTAAAACTACAGGTCATAATTTTGTTGAATGTATGAGGGACATTCAAAAAGTTTCTGTACTTTTTAAACTCTGAAAATGAATTTCAAAAACAAATTTCATCACTTTTCTACATAGTCACCTTCCTTTGTGATGCAGCATCATACCATATTTGTAATGCTTTAATCAACAAATAAAGCCACTGATGTCGCTGCTGTCACATCATCATATGAAAATCTTCTTCCCCTTAAAGCTTCTTTGAGCTTTGAGCTTCTTTCCAAAATGAAAAAATGACACTAAATGACACTAAAGATGACACTAAATGGCGCTAAACTTTCAGATGCACCCGATTACTACTCTTCTAGCCTTCACCGTTTCCAATGAAAATATAAAAGTGTGAAGATGTACCTCATATTAGCAAAAAATCATAGCACAGAGACTACTGCTACTCCAAACTTATGAATTGTGGGGATTGCACTTCCCTGCCAAAAATACACTGTGAAAAGACTATAACATGGAAGCATCTAAAAGCACCGAAGGGTTAAAAGGCTTCCCTGATAATAATAGCCACTTAAACAATAGCACTTACTAGGCCATACTTGCCATACATGCTTATGTAGCCCTCCAGGCTTTAAGTTATTGGCAATGATGGCGATGATCTTTGTTTTGTGGCAAAGGCAGTGTTGTTGTACTTAGCAATGGGCATTAATGCAGTGTGATCCGTCAAGTGAAGCGGGGAAGAGGCAACGGGTGTTACCCGTGTTGTCATTATCTTGATGAGCTCTTTTCAGTAGCCAGAATGAGTAGTGATATTATGAAAGGACACAGCTGAATTAGACAGACAGCTTCGAAATTGAAGACGACCAGTAAAGAATAGACTTCCCTGTTCTTCTTGTAATCGTGCATTGCTGTCAGTCAGACCTGCTAATCACTCAAATCAAAGTCAAATGTAAGCTTGTGCTAGACATTAAAATGGAAACGGCAAATGCATCTGTTTTAAGTGGTCCATTGCTTTAACAAGATTCAGGGGGAGATTCAGCCATTTCAGTGCATCTGTGTCAAAATGACTTTGTTGAAATACAATAGCGACAAAACTCTTTGGTTTCAATTGTGTAATAAAATTGAAGTTCTGTGGTAAGGTCTGTGGATAGCAGAGGAGCTGTATCGAGTTATGAGGGATTAAATGCTACACTGAGGCAAGCCTGCATAATTCCCTATAATTGACAGGCTGTAAATTTTCAGCAGTGACTGTCAGGCTGGTGGAGTAAGTATTTGGCCTCACACATGAAAGCGTGCACACACACACACACACACACACACACACACACACACACACACACACACGAT
>JBBJLS010000023.1:7137447-7158826 GCA_037577275.1 Bryconaethiops microstoma
GGTGAGGGATATCACAGCACGCAGTCCAGCCCCCTGCTAAGTAACAGCCAATTGTAATCATGGGGCGTGGCCAATTAACATATCCTCTAAACATTTAGAGTCCAACATTTAACATTTAGATTTAGATTTCACATTTAGATTTAGATTTAACAATTAGATTAAGATTTAACATTTAGATTTAGCATTTAACATTTAGATTTAACTTTTAACAATTAGATTTAGATTTAACATTCAGATTTAGATTTAACATTTAAATTTAACATTTAACATTTTGATTTAGATTCAACATTTATACAGCAAGTTAAAATTGACAAAATTTAACACTGTTTTGTGAACATATTTATCTCTAAATGTGAGAAAATTGTGCTAAATGGTGAAAAATTGACACCTCTAAAATTGTTACGCTGATTTTACAAATGGCACCCCATACAAAACTACACAGACAGTTGTAGTCCAGTAGTCGTCAAGTGCAGACAAGACGAAAGTGCAAGAAAAGAACAGGAGAGCAACAACAGCACAGACAAGACTTAATACAATCGACATTATCCACAGTACAAGTCTGAAGGAATACAGGTACTGTATTTTAACAGCAGAGAATTACATGTGCAAAAATGCAGAACAGAGGAAGCCAGCAAGAAATATTGTCCAAATATAGCAGCAACAGGACAGAGAATGTGCAGTGTGATAAACAGAAGAGTATTTACAGAGGTATATAAAGTCTGATGTGTTGGAGTTGTTTAAGGGAGAACAGACAACATATCGAAGTTCTTAGGAAGAGCGCCGATTTTTGTTATATTAGTACAAACTCTAACATGAGAATATTGTTGCTTTAATAAAGTATAAAACGAATGGATTCCCTGTGAATTCTGCTGTTGTAACAGTAACTAAGCAGATGGCGTCACTTCCTTAGCAACGAATGTTTGCGCTGAATGGTTCACACACAGTGAAAGGGTGAGATTCTTTCGTTTACATTTAAAGAGCAAAGTTATTTCATGAAAAACAGTACGATTCCAGTATGATTTTTAGAGTGGTTGTGTATTATTCTGCGTTTGTTTATAAATGTGAGATTGCTTTAACACCTTTACATTTTAGTTCTTTCAGTGTGTCTGCAAATTCATTTTCACTTATTTTATTTTTATTTTTATTGATTTTTCACAGTATTAGGAAAGACACACACACAAAGGCACACATTGACGACTGCATTATACATACCCTATATGGACAAAAGTATTGGGACGCCTGACCATTACATCAACAGGGACTTTAATGACATTGCATTCAAATACATAGACTTTAATATGGAGTTGGCCCTCCTTTGCAGCTATAACAGCTTCCACTCTTTTGGAGTGTTTCTGTGGTATTCTGTGCCCTTTCATTCTGTAGAGCATTTATGAGATCAGGCACTGATGTTGAATGAGATGTCCTGGCTCGCAATCTCCATTCCAGTTCATCACAAAGGTGTTGGATGGGCTTGAGGCCAGGGCTCCGTGTGGGCCAGTCAAGTTCTTCCACACTGAGCTCATCCAACCATGTCTTTATGAACCTTGTTTTGTGCACTGGGGCACAGTCATGCTGGAATATTGTTATGCTTTGTGTCTACAAAGTTGGAATTATGGTGTTGTACAAAATGTTTTGATAGGAATAAGATTTCCCTTCACTGGGAGTAAGGGGCCACCTGAATTAAGAGGTGTGTCCCAATACGTTTGTCCTTATATGAATTAACTGATTTGTGTTTCTTCTGAACTAAAACTATTATTTTTTACATAGCTAAATATTCTATGTTTATAACATAGACTTCTGACTTCAGAACCAATTCTGATGTAGCTTAAAGGTCCTAGAAGTAGGTATATTTTCTGACAACTAATGTCACAACTTTTTTCTTTTTTTTTTTTTGCTAAATGATTCTAATATCTGAGCAAGACTGATGATTTAAATAATTAATTTACAATGTAAAAGTAAATTTTATTTCATTACAAATCTGTGCTCTTTGAACCAGGTGAACTTTCCGATCTCATTCCATAAAATCTATGCAAAATCTATGCTTGTAGAAAATATAGAAATGTAGAGGGGCCTCTGTTGGCAGAAAACTCAATAACAATATATACAGTAAATGATTTATTGTGATGGGGCATAATTAAATGAGGTAAATCAATTCTGAGAGAAAGCTCAATGGCCCAAGCAATCTGTTGAAATAACCTGCTGTTAATTTATTTATATATAGACATTTGTATGTTCATATCATACAGAGGGCAACTAAACTGATAGGCTAGCCTGCAGTTCTCTCAGCTCAGTAGGGCTAAACAAGTGACTGAGGACATTTTCAATTTGCCCACCTGAAGGTCATTCAGCATTAAAAACCAGATGCAGACAAATCAAAGTGCATTAAGCTATTTCTTCATTTATTGTAAGAAATGCCGTTTTTTAAATAAAATATTTAAAACCTTTATAACAAAGGCTCTAATAACCAGGGATTGACATAATGGTACACAAGTACAAATTGGCATATGTGGTACGCAAATGCGCGGCAGTTTTCTGTATTCACAGCGCAAATGCGTACCTAATTTGAGTAACTTCATAGTGCGAGCCCCTCCCTTTGCTCAAGGGTACCAATGACATTCCTGGGATTCAAACCCACACCCTTCTGACCACAGGGGCATTTCTCTAACCACTAGGCCACCAACTGCTCCAAGTTAGCTATGTTAAAAAATTGTGCCCTACTCTATGTACTCACTTTTTAGACCACAAATATGTGATTTGTTTGTTACATATTTTAACAACTGTAACACTTTTCATCACACTAATTTCTGGTTGTTCATCCTGCAGCCTTAGTCATGTCTGTATCAGGTGGGCAAAGGCTCAGGCACTCAGACGTCCGGCGAGAGAGGAAGGAGTTTCTGCTTTCTGTGGAGAGGGGCAACAAAGCAGACATCCAGACCTACAGCTCAGGGCATCTGGGGCCCCGCAGCCTCAATCCTATGCCTGTCCACTGCCAGCTTGATAAACCAATCTGGGAAGGGTCTGTATCCTCGGAGTTTAAGCTCTCGGGCTCCTCTCCTCAGGAGAGCCAAGCAGTGGAAACTAATGTGGAAGAAATGATAGATAATATGTCCAACTTCACCATGGCCACTACTCTCCAGGAGCCTGAAGAGTATAGTAGCACAGGAAGCCCTGGCGCGCTGTCGTGGACCACAAATGTGGATCCGTACAAGACGAGGGAGGTTCTGGACACAACTGAGCTTTTCCTGGTGAAGCCCAGTAAAGGGAAACCTTGTGCACCTGCTGAGGAGGTGGATCAGGGCCGCTACTGGTGCACACACTCTTACTTAGCTGGTCTTACCCGCAGTGATCAGCTTCAGCAATGGAAACTGTTCGACCGGCAGGTTGTGAGAAAGCAAGACTTGATGACCAGGAACTGTCTAAGTGGGAGAGACGCAGCACAGCGACACGAACACAAACTCCAGCAGGTCGGCACAGACTGTTAAAACTATATATAATTTATACAAAAAATTGTAATGACTAAATCAAAATTCACATTTCCTAAGTGTCATAAACACTATTTTTTCTAGCTCAGTGTATTCATCTTGAACTGGTATGATTGGTGTATGAACAACTCTTAGTGTTTATACCTGTAAGCTAGCTAAGTTCAGGTTTTGATGTCTTGAGTTAACTGTATTGAGCTCTGGTGCTTTTTCTTTTTGGGGGGATATTTACACACCTTCTCCCTTATTTAGTCATGTTCCAGCTGCTAGCCACCTAATATGTGCTTCCTCTGAGTCATGGGACGCACCACCACATCCTTTCAAACTGTCTAAGACTGTAGACACTAAGACATCACTAGAGAGCTCAACACACTTGGAGGAGAGCACTAACTGGCTTTAATTATCTCAGCTAGTCCACACTAGCTCGCATCATACTGGGGAGGACCATTCTACACACCCGAGAGAGCAAGGCCAAATAGCTATGCTCTCTAGGATTCCTAGCCACTCAGAAGTCTGTGTTAGTACCAGAAAACAGCTGAGTAAATGAGTCTTTCTCTTGGTAGTAGATGAAAGAGTATGAGATGTTTGGCTCACAGAATCAGTTTGAGTGTCTAAGTGATTGAGAAAAACTGCACTGCTACCCCAGCACTAAAATATTAGACATAAAAATGATATAAAATCTACAGGAATAGCAGAAGATTTGAAGAGCTCATCCTGGTCTAAACCCATGAAGCAGTACATGATGACAGTTTGCAAGATTCCAGATGGTTTGTTCTGAGCAGTGAAAAAGAAAGTCTAAAGTAAAGTACGCAAGACATGGAAATCAAAACTTTTTAGTGATTATTGGCGAGCTCCGATAATTGTCGACCTGATATAAATGTAAGCTTGTTCATTAAAGTGAAAAGTGGAAATGACAGTGGCTCAGTACCCAGAAAAAACGTGTATTTATGTATTTTGTCATCTCGAAGAACAGTAAGGTGCAGATGTGAAAGTGCCACTGAGGACATTATTCATGCGTATTTGCCAGGCCCTGAAGAGAGTTCCTGTCTGCAGGGGCTTGTGCAGAGAGCATCTCAGAGTGTTCAGTGATGTCTTCAGTGACGTGTGTGACGGCTCAGCTGCGCTTGGCAGCATCCTCCGAGAAATCAAGGTGAGATACTGTGAGGAACTTTGAACATGCAGACTGCCTTTGTTTAATGAGTAAATCTCACTGAGCACACTTACACCCATACATAGTCATTACACTTCTGAAAATTACTCCTTCAACCTCATATACTTCCTGTTTTTATACTTACTTTAACCATTAAGCAAATAGCAGTTACACCAGTCACACTGCCACTCAAAACTTTGGAGGCACAAAAGTATTTGCGAATATAGTTTCTGTGAAAAGTAACAGAGAATAATTCCAGTTTCAACACAACAGTCTTCCCAAACCTTTGATGGGCAGCATGAAGAAGTTCTGCTGTTGTCTGTTGTCCTTTTAGTCTCTCAGCTTCCTTGGAAATGTTTTTTATTCCACCTTTTTGAACATTAATTTCCCAGTCTGTGTATCCTCTATGTGCAAATGAAGCTGCAAAAACCCGGTTTGAATACGTTGGAATATTTTTATGTCAAGAAAACCAACACTTTTGTATACAGTACTGTGCAAATAGCTTAGGCGCCAGTGAGTATGTTTGTGTAGAGAAGGGGAGTCCAACTCTGGTCCCGGAGGGCCGGAGTCCAGCACATTTTGATGGTAGTTCTCCTCACACACATTCACTAAACCTGACAATTAACTGGTGAGATGAACCAGGTGTTTCTGAGCAGGGAAATCACCAAATGTGCTGGACCACGGCCGGAGTTGGACACCCCTGGTGTAGACTATGTAACATACAAACAAACCTGCCCAAACTAACATAAAATTTTAACATCAGATTACTAAAAATATCTTGGTTTGAAGAACAGGTTTTGTTTCAGATTCCTCCTCAGTGCCCCCAGCCAGCCATCACACTGATGTATTAAATTCCATACATTAATCATTACTTATTGCTTATTATATTATATTAGTTTATATTTGTTTTCTGCAGAAATTAGTGATACCTGTCCAGATACAGCTTTTTAAATATTCAAATTAAATTTTCTTTTAAATTAAAGAGTTCGCATGATACTATACACCAACTAGCCACTTCTTTAGGTAAACTCAGCTCTCCTTACTATATAAGTGCACTTTCTAGTTTACAATTACACACTGTAGTTCATCTGTTTTTCTGCATCATTTGTTTGTTCCCTTTACACTGCTCCTCAATGGCCAGGACCCCCACAAGACCATCAGTAAGCAGGTATTATTTGTGCGGTGGATCATCCTGACACTGACATGTTGTGTGTTATAGTTGCGTGTGTTAACTTTAAATAGTCGATGAGTGACTCATATGCATGATATCCACCCAATCTACAGCAATTTACCTCCACCCAGTCTGGACTGCTTTTTGAATGAGGGACAATACAGTGAGACTAATCAGAAAGTTCATTTACATACCTTAGTGTTAAAGGCACAGCAAAAATGCCAGCCTGTTTAATGATCTCTTTAAAACAGTTGGAAAATGTCCAGGTAAATATCATCAGTACATATCTGGG
This sequence comes from Bryconaethiops microstoma, assembly GCA_037577275.1. Lineage (NCBI taxonomy): Eukaryota > Metazoa > Chordata > Actinopteri > Characiformes > Alestidae > Bryconaethiops > Bryconaethiops microstoma. Next base: position 7,143,540 of record JBBJLS010000023.1, read on the forward strand.
AAAATAAAATAAAATACAAAAAACATGTAGGATACGACCCCATAGTATATTACTACTTTTAACTTTTGCCCCTCAATAGGAGAGTGGCATAAAATGAAATAAAAGGGGCAGACATAATTCAGCACACACAATTTCTCCTTTTAATTTAATTTGTATTTTTTGCTCTTTGTTAACATTTTGTTTGCTTGCATTTTTATAAGCTACTCCTTATGATTATTTCTTTTGGATTTAGACGGCGTATGATTTATACTTGAACTCTGCCATTTCTTCAGAGTCATCCTTCCAGGATATGGTAAGAGCATCAGATTAATCTCCTGTGCATTATGTGTCATAAGTATTTTGCAGAACTTTCAGAATGGTTTCACACTTGATATTTTATGACAGTAACATACACTACTGACAAAAGTACTGGAATGCCTTTCCAGTAAAGGGGGCATTTGACAGATGCTTTTATCCAAAGTGACTTACAATCAGGGATAGGGACAGTCCCCCTGGAGCAACTGAGGGTTAAGTGTCTTGCTCAAGGACACAATGGTAGAAAGTGGGGGTTTGAACCTGCAACTGTGCGGCCATCAGGTTCACAGGCAAGTGTTTTACACACTAGACTACTACCACCCCTTGTACCTCATGCCAAAGCACATGCATCTTTACTCTCCCTGTTGTCACATCAACAGAGCACAGTTTTCCATATAAAACTCTATAAATCATACATAAATTATTTACAATGTTATAATGTTCTTATCTCTGCTAAACTAGTTGGTTACCTCACTGCATCATTTGATTGATTTTCACTTTCAGATTTTTGACCAGTTGAAAAAGAATCACTTTACATTATTACAGGCATTATCAATTAATTTATTTTGCTTATTTCCATAAATGCAGGTTTAACCCAAGTGAGATTGTTAAAATATCTGACAATATTTGCACTGTTTTCAGAGATTTCTGCCAATCTCTGTTTAGCCTCACATATGACTCAAAACACGTAAATAAACACTAAAAACAGTAAATATTACGTTCCAAGAGCACCTGAGTAACTGTGTTGTGATGTGGTAAACAAATGTCTAAAAATGCCTAATTTTATAGTGTAAACCCTAAATATGCCACCAGATATGCTCCCAAAACACTTTAATTTTATTTAAAACTCATTACCCTTAAAGAAAATATAAAAGTAAACCCGTATTTGTACTGTACAGTGTACACTGAACTCATGCAGTGCTAGAATGTAAAATATCAATGTTACCCCTATATAGACTGTACTGTAATTCATGCATGTGCATTTTATTTGGTATAAGCAGGGTAAATACAGTAATAAATTTATTTAATTTACAGTAAAAAAATATACAGGGCTTTAAGAAGAACAAAATGAAAAACACGAGAACACTCGAGACGCTTCACGGGGGATATTCTGGTCTGCAGCTGCCACAGATGCATCACAGGGCAGCAGCCAATCAGCAGCAAGGAGAAATAAATGGCTACTTTCAAACCTTCCCCCTCTGAGTACAGCAGTATTTCACCATCCCAAGACACACTATCTTTGTGTTCTCTGGACAGTAGCAAAAAATGTATAGTTATTTTTTATATGGAAATGTAGCTGAATTTACGTTAATATTTATGCTACAAAATTAGTAACTGATATTTTTCTTAATAATTTAGCACTAAACTGCATGAAAAATTATAGATTGCCCAAAAAAAAGCTGTGACATCTGGGCTTCATCTGCCACGCCCCCTCGTCCTTGTGCTGGGATGTTTATGTTTGGGCATGGTGCTTAGCAACCCAGCATGAGGGTGAGGGAGTGTGGCGGATGAGGCCTGGATGTCACAAAAGTAAAAAAAAAAATGTGGAGAATATCTGCAGTTTCCGCGTTAGTGTGGGAGTTTCAACAAACAATTATTAATTGGGTTCTCAGACAAAATCCATGATGGAATGAAACCACTGATCCGTGTTAAAGATCTGTTTTTTATATTAACAGTTTTTAACATTTTTGGCTTTTCTGCAATATAAATGAGTTGGAGACTCAATATTTATTTAAACACGTTTATTTTAAATTGCAAAGAAAATAAATATGGAATGACATATGTTAAAAGTATTATATGTTATATTATGGAATAAAACGTAAGTAATTGTCTAACTTCAACAGTTCTCATACTTCATCAAATGTATCGTGTGCTGAACTAATTATTAGGTTTAAAAATGGCTTTTGCCCTCTCAATTGCAAAAAGTCTCAAATAGAGAATTTTTTTCCCAGGTTAGAGCAGCATGAGGAGAAGGCCTGTGGCAGCACTAGGGAGACAGAAAATAAATGCGTCCATCAACTCTGTTTGAGCCCTGACTAATGAAACAGAATACACAGAGCCCATCAAACATGATGTCATTTCACCTAGGGTTCCACAACATGCTCACCATTTGGTGAGATCTTCTGCCACTTCTTGCCCTGTTTGACAAGGTCCTTAATGCCTGCCTGCCAATTAGAGCTTTGTCACAAAATTTAAAGTCCCTAGAATGAGACAGTCTTGACATCTTGTGAAAGCATAAATGGCCTACAGTGTCGAAGAGCCTTCTGGCAAATGAAGGCCTCAGACGTGTAAAAAAAAACATGTAGTTGAGTGGAGAAAGACAATGTTGTCGGTCCACAGATCACATTTCAGATATCTGGGCCACCTCAGCCAGCAAGGACCATGGAAAAGACTGTTGTCATGACAGTGGCAGGTCTGGAGAAATTTTGTGGCCCCAGTGCTTCAGCCCATCAGCTCTTTGTCTAGCCACCCAGTGACACCAGTGATTTTCAAATCGCTTCACTGTCCTAGAACCCATCATAAGTCAAGGATAACTGCCAAACTCATACTTATCTTCAGTAAATTGGAGAAGGGTTTTGTAATATGATAGGTGAGTTTGTTTATCAGGGTGCCTTAGTACAGTTATGAATGACATAGAATGTTCAATGAAATTATTCACAAACAATGCTCACTACAGTCAAAACTATTGTAATGTTGGACGGGTTTTACAGTCTGTCCACAAAAAACACATTCTAATTAGGAACTGTAGCTTCAACTGTATTCAACTGTACAAAAGTACAAAAAAGTAAAATGAGAGGACACGAAAGAGAAACACAATGTTCAAATACATTAAGTGGCATAAATAGAATAACACAAGACAAATATCACAACAGACAATATCAAACACAGTGGACAACGGATCACTATAAAAATCCTGAAATTAATACTCAAATACTCATGAAATACTCATGAAAATACTTAAAATATACATAACAAAAGGTTAAACAAAAGTTTAAATAATTTGTGGGTGGATTATTGGAATTATCGATTCAGTTACACTTTATGAAAATGTGAATAGAAGAAAAAGTCCCACAACACAAATGTAAGGGTTAGTTCCCTATTTAAACCACAGAGAAAGCTCGGTATAACACACACAAAATTGGCCTTAGATGTGCATCCCAAGACAGGTTTTATAAGCACAGTGTATGTGTTACAAACATAAAGCTGAGACACATAAATTTGTGCACTAAGAATGGAAGAATAAGTATAGTCTTACACAGCTGAATATTAACAAAGATAGGCGTGCCAAGATAACAACTTTGGGTAGAGTGGATGTACATAGTTCTTTTTCTTGAGCTTGAGGGTGAGCACATGTCAAATGAAAGCTTATACAATGACTCCATACAGCTAGCTGTACATGCTATCCAGAACCATTGCCATGTAAAGTAAATGTATGCTTATCTAGAAAAAAAATAACCTCAAATGGTAAAGCATAATGAGCCCAGTAATACCTAGCACTGACATGGTTTGCCAGAACTTTTTGCAACAGCATGTTCTCCTTAACGTATGTCACAGGGTGTACCAATTACACTCCACAGTTTGTGATCGACTCCTGTATGCAAATCAGAATGTGTATGTCTGTAATGGTACACTACAACTGTAGTTGTGCCCCACAGGTAAGATTTGTTTAAGAAAAATTCTAAGCAAGTCTAAAATGAACAATATATTCTATTGTACTTGCATTCCTTGATTCTTCTTACATTTGCAATTCATTTAATTTCCCTTTCTATAATGTGACATTAACCCTTGACAGACTTCCTCTAACAACTTAGTTGCTGTAGCATTTATTGAGGTGACATCATTTTAAAATGAACAAAAGCAGCCTTTATGACAATTGATGCTTGCTGACGTGAGACTTTATGAAAGTCTTTGTTTTGTGTTAGTTTCCGTGTGGATTTATATAGCCTTACGACTGCTGCCCTTTGGTGTTAGTGTTTGTTTCTACAAATTAACATTGGCTGCATATAACAGTGGTCATACATATTAATGCTACCTATGTATAATAGTGGTTGTATACATTACTTCCATAGAAGCAGTTGCTAACTTTTAACATATATGTTAACTTGTACTGCATAAGATATTGTCGCTGTCCAATTTGGAAAAAGATTTCCAAAATGCCACCTTAACAGGAGTAGCCAAAAACTGTACTTGTAAGTCAAAGTCATTTTAGAGGACTTTTATTGGTTTGTTAATTGTAAAAATTTCAGAAACTTACTGTGAATGAGAATCAGAAAGACAAAATGTTTTTGATCCAGGAGGAAATTGCTTAGGTCTAGTTTGATGTAGAAAAGAGAGTATAAAAATCCTGACAGATGTTTTTATTATTTATTTATTTATTCATTTGGACAATGATGATATTTAATAATAACTACATTAACTATGATATAAAGACTAACAAGACTGCATTTAAAATGTTTAACCCACACCAACTGACAAATACACAAAACCCAACACCTTGCTATAAGATGATGATCATGGTTCCCCAATCATGGCCCCATGGTCTCAGCTCCTACCTGTTAATCCAGAATTGTGCTCTAGCCTATAGGGCAGCATGTGGTGTGCTTGCCTGCCCCTGCATGCTCTAAAAACTCACTGTTGACATAACTTTCAGCTGTGACATTGTGCTTCCCTTGCTGTCTGACTCACCCTGCTAATGTCTCCAATCTTCTCACGCCATTCACATAACGCTTATATATGCCTTTGTATGTTCAGATACCTCTCTCTTAAACTTTGTGCTTTTTATCTCTCTTTTGTTTTTCTTTTCCTACAACTGTCATCTTTGTGTCATGGCAGAGTCTCTTGGGATTGAATTTATGGGTATGGACCATTCCTTTCTTAAGTAGAGCACTTTAGACCACTGCTGTGATTTGCCATGCCTCCATTGCTTCTCTCCAATGTGCTCTAAAGCAAATGAACACATTGATTAACAAATCAATCTGTCTGTCAGACTTCGCTGCATGTGGCACAGCCTCTCTTTCCTTGTGTCAGTATGAGGATCTTTATCTGCAGCCCTCGTCCCATTAGGGAAAGCTTGATGAAGGATTGTCATTTTCCTTGCTGTAAATAAATGCAGAGAAGATTTTTTTTGTGACAGGCCACAGGCTAAATCAGGCCACAGGCTAAATCTAGTTAAATCTACTTAAACAAAAAGTGACATTTTGACTGCTGTCTATATGGTGTCTATAATATTATTCAGATATTGATACCAAAATCAGTACTGGTACCAATATTGGCTAGAATTATATTTTTAGATTCTCATTTACACTGAAGTCATTCTGTAAAATTGGCACCATAGAAGTATTGAGTTTTGATGCCCATCTCTACCTGTCTAGAACTGCTGTAAAATTGTACGTAATACACAACATTCCCCATAAACTGAATGCAGTCAGTCAGTCAGGATGTTTTACGCCTGATGTTGGCTTCTTTAGTTCTTTCAGAGCAATTGATTTAACAAGTAAATGAACTCTGTACCACACAAGTAGCTTCATGTTCCTAAATAACATAAGCATGACTATTTGTTTTGTATCAATTTGATTACTATAATGAAATTTTACATACAATGCTAGACAGACACTTCGCCACGTGTTATTCAAATGTATTATCAACCAAACCTAGGTCTCTTTGTTTAATATCCCTGGTGGCGTGTGTTGAGTTAACTGCCTGCGTTGTCCAAGGTTAGCATGTCGCAGCGTAAACCTCAGCCACACTCTGTTTACCCAACAGTAAACTTTACGAGTGGTTATCTTCAAGTGAGTTTGTTTGTGTACACTAGAATAGTGTTAACACAGCTAAGAGTGCAATTACATCCCACCTGGCAAGTTTAGACCCAGTTCGTGTCACCTGCTCATCATCTTCACTCACGCAAGTCCCCTCATCAAAGCTTACTTAGCTATCGTTTGATTATGCTATTTGACGTCATTCTTTTTAAAAGTCTGGCTTGTTTACCAAACACTAGGCAAGCCCTGCTGGCTGAATTACCTGCATCCTTCCTCTGTAATATGGGTAGTGGATGCTGGACTATGGCTTCATGGGGTAAATTCCCCCAAATTCTTAATAAGTAATGGATGAGTGCTGCAGATAATAACCAGTTCTTCTTTTCTGGGTAAAATTTTCTACATGTGCTCAAGTCTTCTCTTCTCTTCTCTTCTCTTCTCTTCTCCTCTCATCTCTTTTGCTTCACTTTCTTTATATGTCTTCCCTATATCTCCTCTGCTTTGCTTCTCTGTCTTCCTATTTTTGCATCTGAGCGGCTTTTTGCCATTCTCTCCCTGCACACCTGAGATTCCTGTTCCTGCCTTGTACTCCAGTTGAAAATTGGACACCATCTGTGTTTTGTTTTGCTCTTCCTGATTTTATTTTCAGGCTTTCAAACCTACTCTCCTATCTTCTGTCATAAATGGCATGCCAGACTCCATTAGCATGCTCTTTATGTTGTTTGTATGATCATTCCAGATTTAGCTATTGTTTCTATTACAGCCCCTGTTTTCTCTTGAAAATGACCTAATGGACATTACATGCAAATTTGGGCCGCATGCACCATGGATCAGAGTTTAGAGGTGCAGAAAAAATAATCTATATCTATATGATTGCAGAGAAACAGCCTCAGAGCCTCTGCAGAAGTAATGGTCTCTCTCTGACTCTACCCTTCACACTCACTCCACTGTGTGGAACAAACCATAGCTGGACAGTATCAGTTTTAATTGTTAGACATTTCCCTCATGTTCTTACCATTCTATAATGTGGCCCGTAACGTCTCATTTGATGTAGTCCATGTGGCCATTAAAAGGTTTATTTCCCAGGGAAACACAAAAGGCTGATATACATTTTTATATATTTTTTTATTTTTAAATTCTATATGTACTTTATTTGGAATTGATCTTAATTTCTATCATGCTTAATGGACAGCTTTCCTTTTTGAACAGCTGTGATTGTAGTAGCTGAAATAAAAAGCTGTAATTATCTTCACAATTTAGAGACCTGACCTGCAACTCTGATTGCATATTCTCCGTTATGTAATTACCATTAATCTGGCTTGACTCATGGAGTGATCTGTATTTTTGTCAGCCATTGCCTTGAACCAGTCAACATATGAATTTGCCTGAATCATGATACCCTCCAGTGGACAGAAGCATTATATGAAATCAGAGAGGCAGGTTTTGTCAATACCTTCAGGGATTCCCTTAGCATAGGCCCATCCACCTTCACAGCCATGGTAATGATGCAAATTATGGCTCACACAAGCACTTTCCACTGCTGAGCTAGCCCATTAGAGACAAGCGGGTAGTCCTAGGCATGCTCCAATGCTGTAATTGCAGCCAGTAAGTGTGTAGATTTCGCCTCTGCTGCAGAATTTCATCCTGCACATTGTAAGTGCACTCAGATCCCTGATTCTTGCAGTGCATGAGCAAGAGGTGGTTAAGACCAGATCAGTGGTTTTATTATTACCGCCACAGTGGAATGTGTTTAACATGGTTTGGATGTAAGGGGATGGACAGTGCCTCTAATGCAATGAATCAGAGAGGCTAATGATTGTTCTTGGGTTGTGTGTGTGTGTGTGTGTGTGTGTGTGTGTGTGTGTGTGTGTGTGTGTGTGTGTGTGTGTGTGCACGCATGTGTGTTACATCACAGCTACTGTAATTGTTTCAGGCTTCCTCTGTCTGCAGAGGGATTTAAGACACACCCAGGCTTATTGATCAATAAATTGAACAATGTCTGGCTCATAAGGGGAAGGGAGAGAGAGAGAGAGAGCGAGAGAGATGAAAAAGAGACTAAAATAGAGAGGGGATAGTGTGAAATAGAAAGAGAAGGGGAGAAGAGAGATAGAGAGAAACTAAAATAGAGAGAGGGAGTGTAAGAAATAAAGAGAGAGAGGAAAGAGCTAGAGAGACAAAATTAAGCACATATAGAGCTCAGAATACTCGCATTTACAAAGATCATGGCTGGTTTTCACCTGTTACTGTAAATCGCTGGACCATTTAGCTTTAGGCCTGTAGATGCTAAATGTCATAGGTCATTTACTGTTCATTTCCATTCAGGTTGTCATTCATTCAAGTGGCCAGTTTATGGTGTAAACAAAACACATAAATGCTCAGAATGACCAGTGACATCACTGCACATCTCAGGTCTGTGGATGGGGGAGAGAGATCAAGTCAAAGAAAAGTGAGGAAGAGAGAATGTAGAGAGAGAAAGAAGAGAGGGTTAGTGAGAAGGATGGAGAAATAGAAAGAAGAGATGAGAAAGGGAAATGAAAAGATAGAGTTTACAGAGAGAATGAGAGTAAGAAAGAAAAAATGTAGAGGGAGAGACAGACAAACAGAGAGAGAGAAAGACAGAGGAAGGGAAGAATAAGAGAAAGATACATGGTAATACTTAAATACCACATTTGTAAAGAATATGATAAGACGGTTTGTGAAGTAAAACACTGGGCCTTAAACAGAAGTGCTGTATTTTAAAAGCTACAGAACACCCACATAAGCACCTTTTCACTTTCGTGAAAAACTGCATTAACATTATAAAGGCTTATCACAACAAGCATCAGCTGCCATAAGAACTACCGTGGACAGTGTCACTCCAATGTCACTTTGTAATGACAACTGATACTTTGAATAAACCTTTATAAAGGTTTATATGTCACTTGTTAATACAGGCTTGTAGGAGTCGGCATCTCTTTCCTAGTTTTGCACATGATCTCCTTGTGTCAAACTTGCCAGCCTGTTTTCTGACCCCTGCTGGGAACCATGACTACGATCCCCTTCTTCAAGGTCTTACAGTCAGGCAGTGTTCCTACTTTGAGAAGAAAACTTTTTTTCAAGATCTGGTCTCTGGTCTCACGCTTGTTATTATGTGACAAAGGAAGGACAAAGGCATGAATAAAAAGAGAGAGAGAACAGACGTGGTTACCTGAGAATATGCAGCAGATTTGAGGTCTAACTTTTCAAAAGGTAGAACCTTGAATCATTTATACTGTTAAGACTTGAGTAGATCTAAGCACCATGTCAATAGTCACGACCAACCTGGTTGAATTTGCTTGAATTTATATGTAGAACGTATGTAGTGGGCTGACCAGGACAGCCAATCACGTGAAAGGGCTGGCAGGATGGAAGGATAATTTTCTAAATGCAATTAAGTCGCTACATACCCTACAGTTTAATGGACAACAACTGTTTGTTTCATTCGTTGAACACATAAGGAGAAAAAAATATGGTACATTTAATAGTAATATGTTTTTTGTTTTTTGTTTTTTTTTTCTCTGATGTGTTAAACTCAGTATGGAAATAGAAATTATGCAGTAACATTTGCATAAAAAATGCCATATTTGCATTTGCTCCCTGTAAAGGATGATCATTCATCCACACAGCCATCCTTTTTTCTGAGCCACTTTTCCTAACCAGAGATTCAGGGAATGCTGGAGTCGAGATCTTGTAAGGCTAAGGTGGACAAGTCGCCAGTCCATCTCAGGGCAAACACACAGACACCGTCACACCGGTCTTTGGATTGTGGGAGGAAACTGAAGCTCCAGGCCAAAACCCTTGCAGACGTGGGGAGAATATGTAAATTCCTCACAGAAAGAACCCCGACCATCCTGCTTAGGAATCGAACCCCTGTCACCATGCCCCCCTCACCCTTATCAGAGAATAAACAATTCTATTATAAATGAAGAGCAAATTTCCAAAACCTTTTTTAGGTGACACTACTATTGTCATATTTTTACATTACCTCTTTATGTGCAATAGTATAACTGACCAAAACGCCCTCAGTCCTGCATAATACACAGTACAAGATTAGGAGAATTTCCCAAACTCACTCAGTCCATTCACACAGTCGCCAGTGTTACTTACTTACCCGGGTCTCCCAGGCGGTAGATCATAAACAAAGATGCCTCTATGCTGTCATGTAGGAGGATATAAATATTAAACTTGTACATAATTTTTTGAATATCGATTTACATAAAAATTGTTTTCATTATATTTTTTTAAGAAATTTGCTCAAACTAAAATGTGCAGGAGTTTCACTTTACTTTAGAAACAGGCATTGAAAAATGACAATTAACTGTAAAATTTCAATTAATTTGTATTTTTTCCTCTAAGAATTGCTTTCCAATAGGTAAAACAAGTAAAATGTGATTTTTTGGGGGAAAAAAATGCTTTTGGACTGAGTGAGTTTTGGAAATTTGCTCTTCAAATATTATAAATTATGTTCAAAGAACTATCATATGCAAAACTGTTACATATTATATAAAGGACATTCTCTGAGATTTTCACATACGTCCATATAATTTTAGGCATAATTAAATGGTCACAACTCTCACATTGTCTGTTACTCTAAAAGAGAACATTTCACTTCAGACCATATGGAATAACTTTGTTTTCATCTTAACGGTTGGATTTCACCAAAATTGGACACATCAGTGGAATTCCTGGCTTATATATGATGAAGAATAGCTCCATTACTTCAACACCATCGGTTAGATAAGTGCTTTTAACATCTGATGTTAAAGAGCCCTCTCCGAATTTCAGAGTGTTCTCATTGAGAAAAGGTTTCACTCTGGTTTTTTTCTCGTATCAATAACACGCCAATGTCAGAGCTTCTTCTTTCCAACCTTGAGGAACATCTTCACCAGGGCGGCGTGAGGAGGGGGCCGAGTGGGGTAATGGAGGCGGGAGCTGGAAGGACAGATGGGTGAGCGAATGGAAGGATGGATGTAAGTAAGGAAAGGGAAGAAGGAAGACGAGAGTGAGACATAAATATAGGGATGGGGGTGAGGGGAGAGATGGAGGGTTAGGTCCCTGTGGAGCTGTTTGATCCAGTGTCAGTGCCTTTGCATTATTCAGCACACATCACCGGGGAAAGATTTGAGCGTGGTCATCGATACCCCGGCGGTAAACAAACGCCGCAAATGACACAAGCGACCCACAGCGACCTTCTCTAAGCTTACAACCCACCACTCCTCGCTCTCGCAGCCCGTCAATGACCGGCATCAATAAGCTTAAGAATCGCGCCAACTGCCGGGGCATGGTTGTTTGTTTTAGAAATGAGGAGAAGGGGCCACTTCTGCACTCCTGCTGGGTTCGGCTTATCTTGTCAGCTTCATCCTGGTGTGCTCCTGCTCACATTGTGGAAGGAAAAGGCATGCCTTATGCTTTAGCCATATTAAACAAGGATAGGATGTAAGTAATAATGATCATATTATATAATGTATTTTTGTAAAGACATTAATTACATTATTGTCAGTGACATCCCTGGGCTAACTGCAATGGTGACATTTAGAGCTAGGTTATACATTTTGGGCTGATTAAACACAAATATTTAAGGAGCGGCTGCAGAAACAGCACTGCTAGGTAAGTTTCCTACTCAAACACTAGCTAAACATGGCAAATAACATATGGATATAACCAGGTGTGTTTGAGTGGGGAAATCACCAAATTGTGCTAGACACTAACTCTCCAGGCTAGAAAAAGACATCCGCTATATTTTATTTGATGCTTATAATAGACATTGACTCATAATTTGAGTTGGTGTGTGTTGCAGTTTTACAGTGGCCCTTTCAGTAAAGCCTTGGCCCAGAACTGCTGCTTCTGCTGTTTTCCATTTCTAACAGTTGACTGAAGCTTGTCAGCTACCACTCATCTATCATCTCAGAAGGCCTAGAGTGACCGCTTTCTTCATGCTTGCTTTATCTGCTTGATTGTTTATCAGTTTCGGAATATGCCAGTGGTTAAGTAAGGCCTACATCTCCTAAAATCTTTTACTAAATTGGATGATCTACTTAGATACAGATTTTGCATTTCAAAAGGTTAACCTTTTCTGACCAATAAATTCTGATAAAATAAATGCAATAACTAAAAATTACAGGCCACTTAGCGACTGTGGCTAGTGCCAACTTTACTAGCTGAACCTTGCTCTAATGAGAGAAATAGTGCCTTCTTGTGGACAGAGATGCATGTTGGTAATCTATTAGACTAACAATGCGGCCAGACTATTATGAAAATTATTAGTAGAGGAATAATAATAATATATTTATAGGATGTGTCACAGGATTGTGTATCAGAACAATTTTCAAAACCCAAAATATTGTGATATACTGTATAATTTTCCCCATCCTCATTGACAGCTCCCACCAGGTTAAAAATAAATAAATAAAAAATCAGTAGTCAAAGGTTGAATGCCTATATGGCCTATTTTCCTTTCACTTTGCAGCTGGACATGAAAACAAGTCTGATAAGATCATAGAGTGACATGAAAGTGCTGCAGTTTCTGGAAAGTGTCAGTGCATACAGACTCAGAGCAGTGGAGGTGGTCAACATGGCGGCATCCTGTCCTTCCTGTTTCCTGTATATTAGTGAGCACAGAGTGCTGGGTAATTGAGTTGTAGCTGGTAATGAAATCGAGATCTGTTTTAAGGCAGTACGTCCTCCTCTGTCTGCCTTAATGCACTGATGCTGAGGGAAATAAAACACAACATCATTGATGGGAAACAATGGTTCGGTAATAAGAGCCATCAGTAGACACAACAAACATCAACAAACTGCCCCAAACCCACTCAGTCTGATTTTCTACTGAGATCAATGTGATCGAAGGCTTTTGTATTGAAAAACATTGATGCAGTGAAGGTTAAGATCGTGTGGAAATAATAAGTGAAAAAGCTATGTTTGTAAAAATAAAAATAAAAACTATATTTAAAAAAAGGAAAACTGAGTTATATTTTTTTAAAATAAAGAAATCTGAAAGCTAAATTCTGTCACACGCACCAGCCACGTGACGTCCCAGGGGCGTGGGAAATGACTCACGGCAGGGTATAAAAACCGAAAACTGACACTAAGCCAGCACTCAGTCATTGGGTCCCAACCTGGCATCTAGCCAATATTCGACTCGACTGTACCGTGAGTACTAGCAGCCCCGAATCCTCAACCCCAAACCCTTTTACCCTTCTGAGTGCGTGTGCGAACATTGATTCCTGGTGGGAATCTTTACTCCGAGTTCGGAGCGTTCGCAGATCAAAAAACGTGGGTTCGCCAGCCTCTTCGTGCCAATCTGCGACTGGGCTCTTCCCTCACGCAACACTGGGCGACCTGTCAGTCCCATTCGTGTCTGCTCCGTGACAAATTCTTAAAAGCAAAGTTACATTCATAAAATGAATATAAGACTATGTTCTTAAAAATAAAGAAAACTGAGAGCCAAGTTCTTAAAAATAAAGAAAAACAAAAGCTACATCCTTAAAAATAAAGAAAACGGAAAGCAAAATTTTTAAAATAGCGGAAGTTACTTTCTTAAAAATAAAGAAAACTGAAAGCCAAGTTGAAAAGTGAAATACCACAAATGTTCTTCATGGGCATAATAACAAAGCCATAGATGCTGGCTTTGTTATTCAGAGTGTGATGAGGCTCTATACAGCTGCATAGCAATACATTATCTGTAAAAGCACCTGTGCTTATAGACTGCAGGGGCATCCAGCCACTTTTCATAAGTTTGTTTGCTGTTTGGATTAATCATTCATATGTTTTTGTTTTTGTTGTTTTTCCTGTAGAAATGTGAAAAAAAAAATGCATTTCTAGTTTTTCATTTCATTTGCTTGCATACTAATTTTGTTTTAAACAATGAAAATAAATGATGCACCAAACAGCTGAGTGTATGTAACAATCACTTCATAAAAGTATAATATATGACAAAGTTACCGTCACTAATATAAACGCACGCCCCTCCAGCCACTTGCTTTCTGAGAGGGTTAGGAGAGTTTGGGTAGAAGGAGAGACTGAAAGTGAGAGTTTAGTGAGAGAAAGTCAGGAACAGATTGAAAGTGAAGTTTCCCTTCAAGGTTCCTTCACTTCCAATCTGCCTCTGCCATTCTCTCCCGCATTCTCTCTCTCTCTCTCTCTCTTCCTCCCTCTCTCTCTCTCTCTCTCTCTCTCTCTCTCTCAGGGAAGCAGAGTTCCAACAGGTGGCCAGTAGGAAAGAAACCCTCAGTGTGTGCGAGGAAAAGCGTATAGTGGCAGTTAAGAACAGATGGCAGGAAAAAAGCCAGAATGGAAAAGTCTGTGAACATCCTGGAATCTTATCTCTAAGCCATGATCAAAAATCACTAGTGGGCCTGTTCATGCTGCAGACACAGTTTTCAGCAACTGCAACAAGTTATTAGAAAATTTATACACCAAACATCTTTTCTGTTATTTGCTCAATCTGCTATGGCTTAAGATGGATGGATGGATGGATGGATGGATGGATGGAAGCCTAGATGTTTGAGGGATAGATGCTCCATAAATAAACAAGCAGAATGGCTTGACGTGGGAAAAAAAATCTTTGGGTTGGATACTACGTATATATGTACAGTAAACCCCCCACTTTAACGCGCATCAGCAGTCAAGGTTTCGGGTCGATGTGGATTTTTTCTGAGAACCGAACTGATATTTGTTCCCTGAAACCCCCGCACTAACATAGAAACTGCAGTATTCTTCACATTTTTTAAACTTTTGTGGCATCCAGGCCTCGTGCGGCACACCCCCTCGTCCTCATGCTTCGTTGCTTAGCACCGTGCCCAAACATAAACAACCCAGCGCGAAGACAAGGGGGCATGGCAGACAAAGCTCAGATGTCACAGCTTTTTTTCTGGCAATATATACATTTTCATAGTACATAGTACAGTCTATATAGGGGTAACATCGATATTTCACATTCTAGCAGTGCAGGAATTCAGTGTAAACTGTATAGTACAAATACGGGTTTACCTTTACTTTTTCTTTCAGGGTAATGTATTAAGCTTAAAATGAAATTAAAGTGTTTTGGGAGCATATTTGAGGATGTATTTAAGGTTTACTACATCACAACAACGAGGTTTTTCACTATACGCAGGTGGAACGTAACCCCCGCGAAAAGTCAGGGGTTACTGTGTGTGTGTGTGTGTGTGTGTGTGTGTGTGTGTGTGTGTGTGTGTGTGTGTGTGTGTAACCCATACAAAAACA
>JBBJLS010000023.1:7191840-7206939 GCA_037577275.1 Bryconaethiops microstoma
TGTGTGTGTGTCTGTGTGTGTGTCTGTGTGTGTGTCTGTGTGTGTGTGTGTGTGTGTGTGTGTGTGTGTGTGTGTGTTTGGGGTGGGTGGGTGTGGGTGTGTGTATTTGGGGTGGGTGGGTGTGGGTGTTTGGCTGTTTGTGTGTTTAGAAGTTGCTTGAGCTGCAGAACTTTAATACGCTGATGGCAGTGGTAGGGGGTCTGAGTAACAGCTCCATCTCCAGGCTCAAAGACACACAGGCTCTTATTGGCAGTGATGCACGAAAGGTAAAGACTGTTAAATCACTTCTTTACAAATCTGCTTCTGACACAAACATGCAGAGCACAGATTTCTCCTGCAGTGCATGCATTTGGCACCACAGATGGATGTAGCAGTAGATGGATGCAAGTCCATTATTAACCCTGCTGGTGGTGTAATTTGCAGTCTGCAAAAGAGAAGTAAGATCAGGGTCCGCTACATGAAGTGACTCTGTTATTGTTATAACAGAAGTACTCTGATATGTGAATATGGGTATTAAGGAAGAATCCAGTGCAGTTTCCACATCAGATTTACAGGGAATGTCTATTAACCTTGTACTTAGCAAGGTGAGCGTGATCTTAAACATCCCTTTTACAACACATTCACAGGACTAATGATGAGGAAGGTAAGAGAGAAACCAACAGCCACTCAAAAAGAGTCAGAAATATTAGTAAAAGAATGTAAATGATATAAGGTAATAATACCAGGACATATTAGAAGAGAATTTAAGCTCATCAGCCAATTAAGAGGTGAACATTTCAACCATTCTACAACCCCTTATCTATTTCTTACTGTAGACCCCTCAAAGCTGCAATTGTCAAAAGTGGCTTTGTAGAGTAGTCTGTGGTGCCTGAATACTGTGGTGTCAGTTTTCTTTTTTAATGCCAGTGTTTTAAAGGCATTACAATGCAGAAATTGTGAACATTGTGTCTTTTTAAATCAGTCATATGCAGAACTTTTCTTAAGAACGAATTCATAGTAAACTCTTAATTGTGTTTACCTCCTCTTGTTCTTGAAAAAAAAATTCTACAGTCCCCGCTCTTGTGCTTACTGACACAGACTTTTGTAAGTCTGGTTTTTAACAGCATGTGATGTAAACAATGTCATATAAGTAACATTTCATTGATCTGAACTGCATTATCAGCTGTTTGATGGACTAGTGGATCTGGTCACATCTTGTGGGAACTACACTCGCTACCGCCAGCGCTTCTTTGAGTGCACCGGCTTCCGTTTTCCCATCCTGGGCGTGCACCTGAAGGATCTGATTGCCGTCCACGTAGCTTTGCCGGACTGGGCCGACCCAGAGAAAAAACAAGTCAATCTGACCAAGACCCAGCAGCTGTACATCATCCTGCAGGAACTGGCTCTTATCCAGAGCACACCGCCCAACATTGTCGCCAATCTAGACCTCCTCAACTTGCTCATCGTGAGTCCAGAGCTAAATGGGTAGCGGTGTGGGGTCATTTCTCTAGGTTCATTGTCTTATTCCACAAGAGCTGAGTCAGGGAAACTTGCCAGTGATCAAGTCTACTCAGAATGGCACTTTTAACAAATTTTGCACTATTCATTATAAATTCACATTTTTATCTGAATATCCCAGCAGAAAAAAATTGTTTATAAATTTTAAAAAATGAAACACAGAAGGTTTAGCATACATTATATATGTGCATCAAGCAAAAGTGGTAACACAAACCTGTTCATGCTGTTGTTTTAGTGATTTAGTGACTTTTATTTTAGGTGTGTGCACTTTACATACCTCCAGCTGATTCTTAAGTAACTCTGAGTCATACACTGTATTTCATGAAATGTAATATGTAGATACATACTGTGCAAACGTAGCCATTTCACTTGATGTGAGACACAGTAGCACAGTACCCTGCCATATACATGCAATGGCAGATAACATTTGCTGTCATTAGCTGTCATGACAGATTACATCCATTAATATAGACGTTTCATGTTCCTATTGCTAGTAACTAACAGCTGCTATAATTGTCAAGTACTATAATAAACCATATAGACAAAAGTTTTGGGGTGACTGAAACTTTACGCCAACAGGACATTGCATTCAATAATACGTAGACTTGTACATTAAGCTACAACAGCTTCCATTGTTCTTGGAAGGCTTTCCACAATATTTGGAGTGTTTCTGTTGAATTTGTGATGTCAGACACTGATGTTGGACGAGAAGGTCTGGCTCAAAATCTCTGTTCCAGTTCATCCCAAAGGTGTTTGATGGGGTTGAGGTCAGGGCTCTGTGTGGCCAGTCAAGTTCTTTCACACTGAACTCATCTAGCACGTCTTTATGGAGTTTGCTTTGTCCACTGGGGCACAGTCATGCTGGAATAGAAAAGGTTCTTCCCCAAACTGGAGTTGGAGGCATGGCACTGCCTAAAATGCTGAAGCTTTAAAATTGCCCTACATTGGAAGGAAGGGGCCTAGCCCAATCTCTAAAAAAAGAGGTGTATCCCAATACTTTTGTCCATATAGTATTGTCTATTTGATGTCATGTCCTCAAATGAACATGGCATAGATTAAGAGTACATTTAGCATTGTAACATCTATAATGACACTTTGCTGGCAATGCTATATTGACACTGTAGAATGAATGGTCATAATCTGTCATGGCATCTCTTGAAAATAGCATGATTTAGGGAATGGTTAAGTCAACGCTATGTAGCAGGGTTCAGTTCAATTCTGTTGAGATAACTGCAAGCATTATATGACCTTTACATAGCTTGTTTTTTTTTTTTTTTTAAGATACATGTTGACAGTATAAATATACAGGCTGCCATTTCATAATCTACATCCTCAGCGTTGTTGTTTTTGCAGTCCTTTCAAATTCAAAGAGTGCACAATGTACAGATTTGTGTTTGAATGACTTTAGGTGTCTCTTGACCAGTATCACACAGAAGAAGAGATCTATCAGCTCTCTCTGCAGAGAGAACCCCGCAGTCGGAGATTATCTGTGAGTCCTTCCCACTGACATCAGCTCTGCACAAAGCGCCAATCAAAGATGAATGTCAGATTTGACAGATTAATGTACTGATTTTGATTGCATAATCCACTTAATTGGATTTACGGCTGTGAATTTGCACTGCTACCCTACAGTTATTCTTTTCAATCTTTAGACAGCAATAATTTGCACAAATCCATCAGTGCCATGTTTTCCTTTGCCGTACTGACTGCTCCATTATTTTTGGGGGCTCATAAGGCATCCAGTTTGAAGGCACAGTCACCACAAATAGAGCAGTGGGTGTCTTCAGTCAAACCCAAGGCTGATCCAGTCATCATGAACAAGCATATTGAAAAGATGGTGGAGGCAGGTTACTCACACGTGACTATTCATTCAATTCATACTTTGCATCCTTCAAAAAGGAGTTAATACAGACTGTATGACACATGGCAATGTTTTATGTTTCAGTCTGTGTTTAAAAATTTTGACACGGATGGGGATGGTTATATTTCTCAAACGGAGTTTGAAACCATCCGGAACAACTTTCCATACCTTAGCAAGTTTGACGACCTGGACCAAAACCAGTGAGTTTACTTTTTTGACAGTTTCACAGCTTCAGCAAATTTATCAGCTCAGCCTACATTTAGTTCTGGGTTTACAGTCACTTGCAAAAGGTCAGCTTACAGCTTTCCACACAGCTTTCCTTGTGTGGAAAAATGGTGTGTGTGTGTGTCTGTGTGTTTAACAGATTGGGAAAAAATTTAAACAAAATATAAAATGTGCCAGAACTGCTTATATTTTAGTGTATATGTCATTTAGTTCTGTTCTCTTTTTTTGGTTTCTCCTAAAGGGATGGAAGAATTAGCCGAGAGGAGATGATGCAGTACTTTACCAAAGCCAGCTCCTTGCTGAACTGTAAAATGGGCTTTGTTCACACGTTTTCAGCCATGAATTCCATTAAGCCCACAGTCTGCCAGCACTGCTCAGGCATTGTGAGTATACACAGACATCTGCTAAGGAGTCTGAAAGACTGTCCTGTACATCAGGAATTCATTGTTTGTGCATTTAATGCTACAGCAATTTATGAAAATTTACCATACAAAATCTAATAACTTGGTGATGCCACTGACATTTAAACTTGGCTAACAAGTAACCTTGCTACAGCTGCATGTGTTTTTTTATCGAAAAGCACAAAAAGACTTTTCAAGCCTTTTGGGAGAGGAAGGTGTGGCTGAAAAGAGGATGTTTTGTTCAGAGTTAGTGAAGGGTGCAGAAGGGTGTGGACACTTTACCACTTCCTATTCTCTCACTTCCTTGTAACAGCCACCCAAACCACAGGCTACTGCTTATAACCATTACTGTTTCATGGATAAAACTGTTTGCAGTTTAATATGCGTGTTATAACACTCAGTCAGTAGGCATGGTACAACACTTTGTGAAACAAAACACTGCAATGCAATTGTGTGACAATGTGTGTAGTGGAGATGGACAAAATTTGCAATTGCATTCTACTTTTCGTCTACAGAAAACATACTGTGTTCCTACATTTGTAAAGCATTCCCAGAAGAGAGATGGCTTTCTATTAATATCTTTGATGTCAGAAGAAATATTGGATGAGCATAAATCTACAAAATTCTGAACATACAAAACATTCTCCCCACAACAGCTGTCAATTATGACACAATCTCAGCTGTGCCTACTATGGACACAGTCATCGTTTTATCACATTTTATTCAGAATATTGTGAGAATACTTGTACCCAATCATGTACCCAGTATTACGAGCCACATCAAATTGTGAGTGTATGCTTAACAGCTGACCTAATATATGCTGTTCCTTTTAGATGTGGGGATTTTACAAGCAAAGATACAAATGCAAAGGTAAGAATGTTCTAAACAGTTGCTTGTAATAAGCAAAGTAAATGCATTTTAAAAATAATTTGGCTTTTCATCCTCTATCAGTTCCACTCTTTTCTACCTCTCTTCCTCTCTGTCTTTTTCTTTGTCAGTTTGTGGAGTTAGCTGTCATAAAGACTGTCGCGGTCATTTGGCCATTGAGTGTCGTAAACGGGCAAAAAGTGTAATCCTTGACAGCCCCATTCCACAGTTCACCCGCTCACTCAGTTTTCCTCCTCCCACTAGACAAAACACCAGCCCCGAGTGCACAGGTACAATGTACACACACATGCACTCCACCTAAGCTGGGCATAGATATTAGTCCATGAATAAGAAACAGTTATGGCAGGTGTGTGTACCAATACTACAGTATTGCACAAACCTTGAATTTCTAAATGGAACTATATTACTCTCTCTCTTTCCTCAGTCATCAGAGAAGAGACTAAAGATAATACAGAGGATGAGGTGTTTGATGAGTACCTTTGATGAGGTAAGAAAGAATTAAAAATGTTTGCAAATGAGGCTTCATAGTCACAGGCCTGATTTTCTCAGCACACTTCTAGTGCAGGCTGGTGTAGATAAAATGTTATATTAAAATATTTCTTAATAAATCAAACTGAAGCTATTGAACTAAGGTAGTGATACTTGTAAGAGACCATCTCAAACATTACCTACATTGACTTCTGATCAAATGATGTCAAAAAGTAGTGCACATCGTCTACAGAAAACACACTTTTGTACATTTTTATGCAAAAATTCTGCTTATAAAATTAATAACAAAAAAGAACACATATATTTAATTAATTTAATTAAAACACACTTTTACACTTCATCTTGTTTTGATGTATATCGATGTACTGTTATTTTGAAACTGTCTGAAACAGAGAGGAAGTGGCATACTACATTTATTATAATTTGTCTGTATCAAATTGCTTCTTTTATTTTCACAGGGACACAGTCCATCTCTACATATAAGGAGCAGTGTCTGCACCGGTGCAATGAAGAATCTTCACTGAATCCTAAAATTGAAGCAAGCCTCCTTCCCATGGAGCCTCCCCATGGTGCATATTTCTTTTCTAAAAAAAAAAAGAAAAGAAACAGTCACATATGCTGGAATACTGTAATGTAAAATAGTTTCCTTTTACTGTTTTGATATCAAATGAAAAATATGGTTCTGTATAAGCTTAACATATGATATTATTGCCATTGTGTTCCCTACGATTTCTGGAAAAGATTTCTTCTGTAACCCTTAGGCTGCCTGATCTTTTTCTCTCTTAAAGAACTGTTAGTTTTATCCCTCGAATAACTCACACTATGTATGACTTAAGCAGGAGATTTGTAGCCACAAGGTCATGCGTACAGCATGTTTATACAAAGTTGTGCTGTGGGTGTGTGAATGCTCAAATATTTCTTACCAGTAGGGGGAGCTGTTGGTACATATGTTTTCATGGCGTAATTGGGAATTGCTGTTAATACATTTAAAGGTTATCAACAATAGGCTTTTGATTTTGTTTTCTTTTTGCTGTAAAACAGGAAAAGCCTATAAACACACATTTTTTTCTTTATTATAAGAGGTGAATATATGTTGACTCTGTTGCAAAATCAGTGATTTCCTCGGCTGCTTTCAGGCAACGGAGAACAAAGATATTCAAGTAAAAGTACAGAAATGCCATAAACTAACCTACAAAAGAAGAACAGCTTTCTCAAATGTTTGGCTGTTACTAAAATGGTCTTCAGTCAGTGGGTAATCTTGCAAGTTCTACATTTTAACTCAAAAACTTCAATTACACACTTTTCCCTGTTGAGATTTCTACAGTGATTCCTAAAGAAACCTTTAACACCAGGGTGAAAGCTTAAGCATTGTGGGAGTGCAATCGACCCTGCTGTTCACACAATTGCAGGTCTCTGTGTGACTCTGAAGGAGCCTTTGTACACCACTTTACTGCCGGCGAGCTTCTATTAGAGATGGCTTTCTGTTCCATAGTGTTGCAGGTGTTTCATGCCATTTGCTTGCCTTTTATAAAGAATGTTTCCTGAGTCTCTTTTAGTGAGGGGAATCATTTCCCATTTCCCATTGTACCCCCAGGTACAATAATTGATAATGTTTTCTATTTATGGAGCATATAAAAGTAGAAATCATTAAAATGTTGGAGAGCTTGAAAGAGCTTAGGGTTTGTGAGGATTCAGGTCCTACCAATTGTTCTCCCCGATACGAAATCGCTCCATTATAATTAACCTTGTGAAAGACTGTGCGTGTATTCTTTCTTTTCATAGCGAATGTATTTAGGTATCAGTATGCTTCAGGGGGCCATCTACCACATCATTTGAATAATCAACTCGTTAATTACAGGTAAGTGAAAGAGGCAGGCGTTATGGTGCATTTTATTAATGTGGAATGGGAACGTGGTGGGTCATAGAAATAGAGTAGTGGCCGATTATAGACAGCAGAAAAAGTCCTAAGACACACACGTGCACACCTTCAAAATCATTTAACATCTTGCTAGCTGCAGAATGGAATTAGCTTTCATTGGTGTTTGCTTTGGCATATGTGACAGTCAGACCTGTAAGGGTATGCATGTGTAGATGAATTTAGGTGTGCTGAGTCGGCACATCTTAAGTGCACCTTACATGTACATCAATCCATATAGTGCTATGGTTGTTTAGAAAAAGCTCTTTTGTGCCTTTAGCAGGGGTGCTGGTTGGAATCAAGCTACTAACGTGGTATGTTTGACTTGACTTCATAAGATGACAAGAACCTTTAGAAAGTTAAAGAAATTGAAAGACTAAAGTGAAGGACAGAGGTACTTCAGAACCAGGGTGGGAACCATAGACTACAATAACCTGGCCCAAAATAAACCTTCATGCTTCCAAGCAGTATTTACCTTCAGCCAAAATGCATCGTTTATCTTGACACAAACTCTGAATTGCAGCCTCAACACTTTGAGTCCCAAGCATTCACAAATTAAACAGATCCATCCCTTACAGAACAAAGTCGTAATCATTACAGCTCATAATCACTTGCGATGTTTGGCTTTTGATGGTGAGGTGCTTTGAAGACAGGGCTGCTGGATGGAAAGACTCCAGTGCTTTCCGTCTGCTGGCAGGCTGGGCGAGCACTGGCATGCGATCAATGAAGCTGATGCTCAACACAGCGCTCTGCATGTGTAATGCCTGTGTGAGGGCCAGCAAAGAGCAGGCAAGGGCCAATAAACACACCCACTCTGGCTGACAGCACTTGAGATTGGATCTTCTCAAGTCCTCTCCCTTCTTTCTCTCTGTCACTTCCTCATTTACAACTCCCCCTCGCTGCTCACACCACTTTACTATTTTATGTCCTAATCTTAGCATTTTAATTTCCTGACTTTTCAAATGCACCCACCCCAGCTCCCCCTTTCCCATCTCATCCTTGTCTCTTCCACAGTTCACATTACCTCACTCCATCCTGCCCTTCTTACTGAGTTAATGCCTTTGTTTATATCCTCTGCTCAAATTGAAAGCATTCTGCTGGAGACAATTGTAGCCAATAGCCATGAGACCTTGCAGCTGATTCAAGCCTTCCACTCAATTCAGGCTGTATTACTGACCATGATGGAGGTCACCTGGCAGCACAAACGGACTGCCACACCACCACTTATGTGTGTATCTGTCCTACACAGTGAGGGGTGCTTGAGTGGACTGACTGGAGGCATTCCAGATGCCAAATGCATTCAGGAGAGCTTTCCTGTCCTCTCCATTAACCCAGGCAATTGATTGTAATCCACTAGCACAGAGTCTAGTCAGGTCCAATGGACTAGCAGGACATTGGAAAGTAATGAGAGAGTAATTAAATGAAGCTGTAGATGGCAGGAGCTCAACTGAAGAGGCTAACACTGAGTAAACATAGCATGTAGGTCTATGTGTGGATTTGTGTGTTCACTGTATGTATTAGGACTTCTTAAATACTATCCTGAATATGTAGCAACACAAAACAGAGGTAACCTACCAGCTAAATCTTCTTGATATACAAAGCACTCAAAATCCATCATGTTTGACTTTTTAATTAAAGGGCAAATCATTTAATTTTGGTTGCTGAGATTCTGCATAATCTATAAAAATTGTAAAACAATTGGTTTAATATGCCCATGCTACTGTCTCTACATGAGGCCAATAGTTTGTTTTTACCCGCTGCACTGGAAAACTGTAATGTGATTTATCACATTATTTAAGACGCACTGCTGTGTTGTGGCCATGCATTATCTGAATCTGGAATTGAAATTAGAATTGCATGCTGCTAAAAGGGAATAGAATTGGAATTGAAATGTCAGAGAGCAGAAGTGAATTCAAGAAATTCCACAAATTTCCACAATCTAAGAAACTTGCGTTTATTTGCTAAACAGTGTACATTAAATATTACGAATTACACAAATGATAAACTGTAATGTCCTGTCAACTAGAGGCCGTCATTTTCTGTTTTGTTTAAGTTTAGTATTAAGGCTTTTATTTTCATATAGAACACAGAATTGTTTATATCATGTGTTTCAGCTGGCTGGTGTGCTCAGAGAATGAGATTTGGGTTAGGATTGGTTTAGAGTTCTGTGTTATGTGTCATTTTGAGGTGGACCTTAGTTGATGGTCCGCTGTCATGCTGAGTTGGTTTTGTGGTTTCTCCTGTCTCCTTTTGTTAGAATTTTGAGTTGTGTTTCTGGCCCTTGTGCCTGTTGGTTTTATTTAAATAAAGAGAAAGAAATGCAAGTCTGAGTTTGCGCCTGCCCTCATTTCCTGAAGGAGGTGGAACGTGACACAAACATGAAAAACATACAAAGGAAAATTTATTTTTTCTGTGTCATGCATGTCCCTCAAATGACTTTATATATTTGTTAAGAAAAATACAGATATCTTATTTGCATTCTTTCACTGTCCATCCCACCATTTTACTAAATTTTGATTAAAACATAGCTTTTAAAAAATTTCATGCAAGGTGACAGGTTATAACTGAATGAATGAAGACCAATCAGGGCCCACGTTGAAGGTGTGAAGCTGGAGATTCTGTGCAGTTACATAGGAGAGGTTTTTTTATTTGGATTGTGTTTTGGTTTTGAATCCCTTTTAAACTGGATATTGGCAGTAAAATCTGGGATTTTTGTGAAGATCTCTTGCAAAGGATCATTTTGGTGAACCAATTAATGCAAGTTTACAGCACAGTCATTCCTGCTTCTGCTACTCCTGTGGAATGTGTTACATTTTATATATATATATATATATATATATATATATATATATAGTCATAAACGAAATTATTCACACCCCTGGCAAATTTTGACGTAATTTTGGCTCAGTTACAAGTAAGTTTCTTCTTGATTGGAAACGACAGAGGCGTCTCCCAGAAGATAAGAAGACGATGTACAAGAGGCGTCATTGTGGAGAAAAATATTTCTCAGCTTTTATTTACATTTGAATAAAAAGTGACATGTCCAATATTATTCATACCCATCAATAATCAATAGAAAAGTCTTTTTTTTTGGCTTTTACTGCAATCAAACGCTTCCTATAATTGCTGACGAGCTTTTTGTGTGTCTCCACTGGTATTTTCTCACAGACTGGGACAGTTTGCAAAAGGTATGACAAATGTTGGACATGCCACTCTTTGTTCATACTTCCTATTAGATCCGTGGAGTCCCTCGCCGTCTTCAAGCGTCGCCTGAAGACCGCCCTCTTCAAA
Source organism: Bryconaethiops microstoma (assembly GCA_037577275.1). NCBI lineage: Eukaryota > Metazoa > Chordata > Actinopteri > Characiformes > Alestidae > Bryconaethiops > Bryconaethiops microstoma. The sequence goes on from JBBJLS010000023.1 coordinate 7,202,408, forward strand.
GAGCACCTTTGTGACTAACCGTGTTTCATTTCGCTTTCTCCTACTAATAAAAATAAAAATTAAAAAAAAACTTTCTTCCACAGGTATTGTTTAGGTGTCGTTTGTCGGGAGTCTAGGTCTAGTGAGCATGTAGTAACTTGGTTGAACAATGGATGTGGACTTGAGTTTAGCTTTCCAGGTTTAAGATACAGACGTAGACGATTTAAGCACTGATGTACGTCGCTCTGGATAAGAGCGTCAGCTAAATGCCGTAAATGTAAATGTAAATGTTGGACATGCCACTTTTTGTTCGCCTTTTGTTCAATCAAGAAGAAACTTGCTGGTTGAATAAAAGTAACTAACTCAAAATTTGCCAGGAGTATGAATAATTTCATTTACGACTGTATATATATATATATATGTGTGTGTGTGTGTGTGTGTATTGTTTCATAGTTGATCTGTCTGAGTGTGTCGTTTGTTGCTCCGATGGTCCAGGAGGACGATATTTGGTCTCACTGTGTCCTTAATGTATATGGCTGAGATGACAATAAAGCTCTACTTGACTTGATACAGACTCACTATTTGGAAGATCTGGTGTTTTATTGGTAGTTGCATGTTAATAAAGCCCTGATGAAGCCGACACTTGAACATTCTGCCTGATATCTGAGCCTACATCAGTGTATGACGACTGTTATTTATTACTGCTCATTAATGATTTAAGAGAAGTGTCTACAACCTAACAACCCGATTATGGATCATTTATAAACCCTTTATAAGGGGAATTCTTATTGTAAAGTGGTACCAAAAAAATGCAATATGACCATAGCATATTTGATAACCACTGTCATGATGTCAGCAGAACCCCAGAGATATTAAAAGGCAGTGAGATTGCATTTAAATCAGGTGTCTCATTGTTGTTCATAAAATGGTCCACAGTCTTGTGACAGTGGATGAGTCGTAGTCCGCATGTCCAGGGGGCGTGACGATGGCCCCCCCGCAGCCTCACGAGCCCACAGATATTTGAAGTGCCGAAGTGGAATGACTCAGTTGCACAATGACAGCAGCGTCCTTCCCATAAACAAAAGGTTAGTTATCGCGGCTGAAGGCTGATTTAACGAACGCCGCTCTTGGTCCGTCAACACTGAGTCCACTTTGAGGCACGATGCGAGGAGAAGAGCTGCAAGACAGGTTTTTCGTAAGAGACAAATCTTACAGGAGCTGTGGATAAAAACGCGTCCGTCGATTTGGAATTGCTAGGCTGATAATTACTACCTTAACATGGGCTGATCCCAATAAAACATTTTGCCTTTTAATGCAATAAACTATAACCCATGTATTAGTGGTGACGTCACAAGACCCTAAAGATGTAGGTTGTTCAGGGTGTAAGATCATCGCGATGCATTGTGAAGTGGCCAAATGTATGCGGACGCCCAAGTTCAGGGACCGACTGCTAAAAGTAATGAGCTCAGTAAAACTAAACTTGGAAATTTCTGCCCTTCTAGTTCTGCCCCAGTCAACAGTAAGTGCTATTATTGTGAAATTTCTGCCCTGCTAGATCTGCCCCAGTCAACTGTAAGTGCTATTATTTTGAAATTGAAGCCTCTGTGAGAAACAACAGCTCAACGAAGAACCAGCTGATCACACAGATTCTCAGTGGGTCTACAGGTCCTCTAAACACCACATCAGAACTAGAACTGTAAGTCAGGAGCTTCATGAAATGAGTTTCTATTGCTGAACAGCTGCAAACAAGCCTAAAATCATGTTGTGCAATGCCAAGTGTCGGCTGGAGTGGTGTAAAACACAGCACCACTGGTCTCTGGAGCAGTGGAAACGTCCCACACGTCACTGTATGGAGCTTATGGCATGTTTTTATTCTAACCAGGCAGGAACTCATCTAACTAACCAGTTATCTGAGTGAATAAGACTGGTGACCCCTGGTTTGCAATTTTGGACCATAAGGTCCTACAGGCTCATTTAGATGTGGTCAGGAGTTCATATACTTTTGGCCATACAGTGTTTATACACCTTAAGCTCTTGATGATCCACTATTCGGTAAACGGCTCCTCCAGGCACATCTGTGTATTCTTTTTACCATAAATTCTGAATTGTACCAAACAAATCCATTCAAATTACGAGAAACTTGAGGTTTCCTGAGGAATTGACCTCCCAGTTAGAATCAGAAATGCAGAGCTGTAAGCTCTTTTAAATGGCTTATGCTCTATAGACCACTGGGCTGAAATTCAAATAATTAGATTATTGATATCAAAAGTCTTTCATGCATCCAATGGTTATTCACTAGGTATAATTATCAGCTGTAATTCCAATGCCGGACCCATAACTGTAATATTATTTATCAGCAAATAATAATAGCCCGCAGATATAGTTTGCACCTGTCAATCAAAGTATGGCTTCTGGCCCCGACCCGGCAGCTCACAGCGTTTAGGGACTTTTTCTATTTGTCCGTGTTTGACCAGTATCAGTGTTCCTCAGACTGAGCTGAGCTTGACCAGGCCGCGTACGGAGTCCTCGTGGAGTGAGTCCTGGCTGGCGGGGTCGTACAGGGGCACGTGGTGAGCCAGGTGGGCGCCGCAGGGCGTCTCCTCCGGACTGATGAAGTGCTGGTGGTGAAGGTGATGGTGACAGTGGCTTTCTGAGTCATGCAGAGCCAAAACTTCGCCACCACAGCTCAGGCCTGGGATGGAGGAGGGCAGGGAGGGCTGCCCGGGGCCCAGGGCCGAACAGGGACCCCCCATTGAGGGCTTGGGATGTAGGACGGGACCCCCACCCATCAGGACAGGCTGAGCGTGCAACAGGGGCGTGGTGGCGGCCTGCAAAACGAATTTGGTGCTCTGAATGCACTGATCTTGGTGACACTGAGAGTGGAGGAAAGAAAGAAGGAGAGGGAGAGGTGAGGACAGACAAAACACAAAGAAATGAGGGTGAGAAGTTGCTACAGAGAAACATGGGTTAGGGTAAAACATCAGCCAGGACCAGAAGAACTAGGCTTGAAGAAAAGAAAGTGTGATAAAGTCGTGTTAGAGATCAGCCAGAAGCTACAAGGACAAAGACAAAATTCACTTACAAATGTCGGAATAGTTTGGCAAAAACTGTCAAGACAGGTTTTAGTGTCTGAAGTTTAATCTCAGAACTGGATGTTGCCAACAAGCAACAAAACCTTGTACTGCACGATTGTATCATCACACACTGGCCTAAACCTGTGTATTGTTAGGTATTCTTTTATTTTTATATGTATTCAATATGTATTATTTTATTTCTTTATTTTGTTTTTTACTTCCTACTATTTTTATGTCTTAATTTTTTTTTCAATTCCAGTAAAGTACACTGTATAGCCTTTGTGTATAATAATGGGCTTCAGAAATAAACTCAACTTGACTTTGTGTTACATCAAATACTGTACATCTAACCCCAAACACTGATCAATACTGTACATCTAACCCCAAACACTGATCAATACTGTACATATAACCCCAAACACTGATCAATACTGTACATCTAACCCCAAACACTGATCAATACTGTACATCTAACCCCAAACACTGATCAATACTGTACAACTAACCACAAACACTGATCAATACTGTACATCTAACCACAAACACTGATCAATACTTTACATCTAACCCCAAACACTGATCAATACTGTACATCTAACCCCAAACACTGATCAATACTGCACATCTAACCCCAAACACTGATCAATACTTTACATCTAACCCCAAACACTGATCAATACTGCCCATCTAACCCCAAACACTGATCAATACTGCACATATAACCCCAAACACTGATCAATACTGCACATCTAACCCCAAACACTGATCAATACTGCACATATAACCCCAAACACTGATTAATACTGAACATCTAACCCCAAACACTGATCAATACTGCACATCTAACCCCAAACACTGATCAATACTGTAAAACTAACCCCAAAACTGACCAATACTGTACAACTAACGCCAAACACTGATCAATACTGCACATCTAAACCCAAACACTGATCAATACTTTACAACTAACCCCAAACACTGATCAATACTTTACAACTAACCCCATTTATATTAAATTACAGTGTCTGAAATTGAGTTTATTTGATGCTCCTTAAAAGCCCAACACAGAGTGTAATGCATTAGTCTGAAAGATGCTAATTGGTGGGATATTAGATTCCATTCATTGTTAGCAACATTAGCCTTGTAGTGCAAAAGTAATTGAGTAAATTTAAGAAAATCAGCATGTTTTGGCTGCATTTAGTGTAAGAATGATTATTATTTATTTTTTGCCACACTATCACTTTGAAGTGCAGGAACCGTGTTTAACGTCACACACACACACACACACACACACACACACACACACACACACACACACACACACACACTTACCATATGACTCTGGAGTTGAGTGGTCAGACACGTGTTGGTGCCGTTTGACTGAACTGCAGGCTGAGGGGCGTCTGGCTCCACGAAACCTCTTCTGTCAATCAAACTGAAGGACGGAGGTGGGGGCAGGGGGGAAGAGGGGGGGGCGGA
>JBBJLS010000023.1:7217601-7230664 GCA_037577275.1 Bryconaethiops microstoma
TGAGGAGTGTTATCCGAGTCGTGCCGCCGATTTATCGGGGTGATTGGTGGGCCGCTCCGCTGACCGCGCCCTCTCTCTGCCTCTATATTTCTCTTTCTCTCTCGCTCATTCACTCATCCTCGGCTCTCCGTTCGCGGTGGCGCGTTCCGTGCTTCGGGGGATGCAGGTGGAGCTGCTGGAGAAGGGGAAGTGGAGGGTGAGCGCCGCATTACGCAGCAGTGGAGAGACAGCGAGGAGAAAAGCCCGGTAACGCGTGGATGTGATTGCACGGGACTGGCAACCCCGAAGAACGAGCAGGTGAGGGGACAGGGGCATGGACAAAAAGACCGTGCCGGTTTCTCAGATAGACAGGTGACGCGCGAGCCTGGGAGCCGTCAGGATGACGTAGGGGTTTGAGTCTAGGACAACGAGGAGAAGGAATATGGGACTGCTCTCTATTTACGCATGGCTCTTAAGCTATATGGTCGTCTAGAAAGGCAGAAAATCTGGGGCTACGTGTCTGCCTCATTCCTCGTGTTTTTAAAGCCTAACATGGCGAGCGCGTAGCTTTAATGTAATGTTTTCTGCTTGTGGAGTCAGTCCTCTAGGGTGACATGTGTTGTCCTCAGCTGCCTGCGAGAGGGAAAAAGGAAAATACAGCCAGTGGACGAGTCGTTGTAGAGGTATAGCATTGCTGCTAATCTGGTTATGTGTGCATGTATGTGTGTTGTTTACCGATTAGCGTTTGAAGACTTTTGGCGGGCGCCAAATGGACTTAGCACAAGTTCACAAAGAACACAGGCTCAATTACAGCGTGTCCCCTAAATGAATGTGGTGACACCATTTTTGAAAACGTGATTTTTTATATTTTTCCTCTGCTTATAACGGTATAGGCTATAATTTTGCATTGAACGTTGTTGAGCCCCCTCCGCCTCAACCTTTGTAGCTGTGTGCAATGCACTTCAACTTCCTTTAACCTCATTCAGTCTATCCAGTAATTCATTTGGCGAAATGAGTCATTTTAAATTATATTTCTGCGAGATTTCTGGTGCTTACCCATTGTACCGATGCTGAGAAATACAAATCCTGTTTCTTTAGTGCAGCAATCTGTCACCCTTTTCGCTGCTCATGATACTGCAGGAACGAAGGGCTTGGATTTTTAATATATTTTTTCTCCTTTCCTCTTCAGCTGTCCTGAACATCTGTTGTGTGCTTTGTGAATGCCATGTGCTGAACCCATAATTAACTGCATCACCAACTACTTATGTGGAAGCCAAATGTGAAGTGCTGGACACAATTTGATTGGGAGCTCATATCAGTTAGATTTCCTTTTTATCCCCGTGGTACCACTGTAACTGTCTTGCTTGAGATGGTTCTGCCTCTTGAGTAGGAGTCTGGGGTAAATCACATTCATTCACCTTGTATTGCTGAAATATCCAGTTTAATAGACTTATTAGAATGCATCTTTGCATCTCCTCAGTTTGGACATCAAAGCATGTGTAACATGCGTGTTTGTTAAAGTTGATCTCTGTGTCTGACTTGGATAACATAAGAATTTAGATGGTGTATTTTGTTCACTGGGGAAAAAAAAAAATCCGTTCTACCTATTGAAAAGGTCACAGGAATATGGCACACGATGCAGATATGTTCCCCTTCTCAGTGTAATGGTGATTAAACGGGTCTTTGCTGGTGGGGTGTGGGGCCAGTAATGGAATTCACTACTTTGAATGTATTGGGAGGTTTTGGGGTTCTGTAGCATTTCCCTGCCATTGTTACACAGGGGCCATGACACTTTCATGAGCTTTTTAAATAGAGCTATAGAAGAAAAATCAAACAGCCTTGGTATCTGCACGCCATTGATTATTAATTTGACTACACTTTGGTGTGAACATTAAAATATCACATGCAGTCTGACCTGCATTGCCCTCTTGGAGGCAGTGGGGTTGAGAGATGTTTTTAAACTTACATACAATGTTGTGTTTGCCTGGTTGCCCCACAACTCTTCATGCATGTAATGTAGGCCAGGGGCATTAACAGAGTTTGGATGTGTGAAATGCATTGGATATATATGGAAATTTTATAAACATATATATGACTTGTGTCTCAATGTCTGCATTAGTCTAACTGGTACCCCGGGAATAGTATAAAAATATTTACAACATACATCAGTACTCAAGTACTCCACGTCTGTTCTTCAACCAGAAATGCTATAATTAAATCAACATCCGCTATTCAACCAAATAAATGCCAGCATGCCAGCTGGCTGCTGTGTGTGCATATAAACACGTATATATTTATGTATGTATATATGTATGTGTGTATGTATATTGGGGGTGTGTACTAGACATTTCGACAAGTTAGTGTAACACAGTTTCTCATTTTGTGGATTGAGATTTTTTCTGCATTTTGTAAAGCTTGTCCAACCTAGTAAATGTAGATACAAAATAACAAAAATGTGGGTAGATCACTTGAGGGTGTCACACCACTGAAAATCTGAATTTTTTTTCTCCACTCTTCATGCAATCATGAGGCATGTTTTTTAGAAGTATGGAATTATGTATTGTATTATAAGACACACCCATAGAGAGTATCAGGCCTGGAACCAAATCTCATCACACACATATGGAATATCACTTGTTATCACTGGCCTTCCATATCCAGAGCCGGGGAAGCCGGGGTGGGCGGTGTGAGTTGAGGCATATTTGACATACAGATTGTCTTTTTTAACACGTAAAGAGGGCATAAGCAGATCGAATGATTGGTATGTGAAGGACTGTCACTCCTGTCCTTTGGTGTCAGTCTGTGAGGAGCTGTCATAAGGGTAAGCCATGATGAAGCATGTTCCATCCATGCTCCGATCGCATTGTTTAAATGATGGCCAACTTGTGTAAAGTGTCTGTTTGTCATACGTGAACACACCACAGCACAGAACACAGCGTGAAAAGTGTGAACATTTTCTCTGCATTTAACCCATTCACCAAATGAAGCAGCGGGCACCCAGGAGGGGAGCAGTGTGTCGTAATGGTTCCTTGCTCAAGGCTATCTCAGTGCCTCAGATTTAAACAACGTTCCAAATGCAGAGGCAGATCTATTGCCACCAGCTACCCCAATTTATGGAACATTGATGAGTGATCAAGTTACTGGCCAAATTAAAAACGTTCTGTTTACTCCTGATTTCCTTCCTGCTGTTGTGTTTTGCTTATGTATGGCTTAAGTTGGCCTGACTTGGTCTGACTTTATCATTTTATTACAGTATTGAATGACTGTATTAATTTGAATGCCAAAGTTAAACAAACATTGTTATAATATTATAATATTGTTATAATATTTTTTTCTCTATAACTAGCTGCAGTCCATCAGCTTGTTCCTCTTGCTATTATGGACAGAATTTGACCTCTTATAAGTCACCCATAACCATCATTTCAACTGTTATTGTACTGTGTAGATGTAGCATCAGGTGAAGGAGAGGAAAAAAGGAGAAAACACACGCACGCATGCACACAGACACACACACAGACACACACACACACACACACACACACACACATTCACATTTATGCACGTACACATTGTGCCGTGTTTCATTGCTGCTAGACTTTATTGCGTGGGACAGTTCCCTCTGTTTCTCACTACATGCCTGTCTTCCTTTTCAGGACCACCATTATGGACAGCTCCTTGATGTAACAACTCTCTCTCTCTGTTGTTCTGCTATGTCTCTTCCCCATCATAACTCCAAGGTTGATGGCATCTTATCGATGTTAGAGAGAACAGTTTATGGCAGAAGGCAGAAGGCTGCTGGATCTCTAGATCCCCATTCCCACTCCATTCCAACTGGTAGTGTTGCTCATTTGTTTTTGTCCTGTGTTCTGCAGTAGCTGTGATAAGGGAGAGGAGTCCAGGAGTGGGCCATGATGCTGAGGGGGTGTCATGTGACTGATATTGCAGTCAGTGTGAGCTGACGGTGGTAATTACTGTTGTCTCCCAAGCCACTCTGGGGGCTGGGGCTCAGGGGTGAGTCTGGCTGCACTCACAGACCTGAAGCTCAGAGCATGACCAAAACAGAGCTGCTGTAGGTGTTCATGAGGCCATCTGCTTCACATACCCACACAGACCGACACGCATATATGCATATACAGCCATGGAAATAAAATAAGAGACCACATACTTTTTTTTCTTGTTATTACTTTTGTAATTTGTGGGAGTGTGGTCTAAAATGTGTATGTCAATACTGTTCTATACACTATTTACCACACATTCAAAATTCTAAAAAAATTGTTTGGAGAAAATTTAAAAACAATACATATAAATAATTTATTAATCCTTGGAAATGTTAAACTATACAGCACTCTTACATTATTTTACAATTGCAACACTTAAAATAGTAATGTTAAGAACATAGTGTGTGCATGTGTGAGCTCTGTTTCATCCCATCAGAAACTGAATCAGGAGTGGAGCTGCTGTAATACATCACATAGAATAGCTGCAATACAATCACTACTGCACTTACAACACATATGGAGGCATTTCTTATTTTTTACACAGCTCACACTGCAATAGTTCATAAAAAAAATAGCAGCCTGTGCATTTTACACACACGATGTGGCAAACTGTACAATCAGTGAACAGAAAAAAGGGAAAAGTGGTCTCTTATTTTTTTCCATGGCTGTATGTCTCCTTTCTCAGTCTACGGCAAAGTTGCAGGCACATACACACATGTACATGTTGTCTAAACAAAGGACACTGACACACACACGTACACACACACACACACACACAGACACACACACACACACACACACACACACACCCCATATATAAATGTCTGAAAATCTAGTTTTCTTTCATTTTAAATACCCATATTTTACATTTCTCTTTCTACCTGAGGTCCGCTTATGACTATTGTTTACGTTTATGAACCAAAAACAGTGATAACCCAATTACAAAACTACATTTTTACTACTTCAATTTGCCCATTAGAATAACAAGACTGAGTTTATTACTGTGACTTTAAGAATGATCTTTTCTGATTTGTTGCCCTGTACTATGGACTGACATAGACTGACATAATTTCAACACAAATGGGAGAAGGTAAACCATTGTAGGCAGAATAGTTAAGGCCTTTGCACCAAAAGGTTAGTTTTTTGTTTAATTTCTTCCCGTAGTGGAAGCTAGTGTTTAGGTGCCTATGGATTTAATCGGAGAGTTTTGCTCAAACTTGAGGAGTTCTTGGCAGCTGAAGCACATGCTGAAATTAAAGTGAAAGGCAGACATAGCAATTGCTGAAATTCTGATATTCTTGTTTAACATGAAAAAAAATCTATTTTTCACTCAGTGTTATGCTAAAAATTCATTTTGTATTGAACTGTTTTGTAATAAATTAAAAATACAAATTAGATGGAATATTTTACTACTGGTTTCACTGGTGAGCTTACTGATTATACATACACACATAAATTGTTACATCCGAATTTTTAGTCTGCAACAAGGTTGCTCATAGGCACACTCACACACGTGCACTCACACAAACATACATTCTGGTTTTGCCTATTCTTGCGCCACACCAAGGTCACCCAAAAACACACACACACACACACACACACGTACGCAGAAAACACATAGTGTGTCTCTTAGGGCAATGCAGGGCCCAAGAGCAGGCCAGCTTTTTAATCTGGGCTGACGCATGACTCAGCCTCATGCAGCCTGAGAAAAAAATGAAGGATCGCTTCTGTGGATGATGATGAGTTGGAAAAAAGGTCAGTGTTGAGATGTTCAGTCTCTTTCTTTGTCACCTCCAGGGTCCTTGATTTCTTCCAAGTTTTACTCCTCATTTGTTGTGTAGGAGCTGGTGAATTTTAGTGGCTAACCCAAATGAATTGTTTACAGACCTTTGGCTGAAGGCACATATCGAAACACAAACACGTGTTTTTGGTGGGTGGTGTAAGCACAGTGATTAAGTTCACTGCAGTTCTTATTATTAATGAAGGGTCCAGATCAAACTTGCCAGTCACCCAAGTGGTGTGTAATTTAGCAGTGTGTTATTTAAATTACATTTCTTTGTACATAAACAACATGTACAGTTTACTTACTCTTAGGCATCAATATGACCACAAACTCTTTGAGGTGCTTTGGGAAAAATTGTTTTATTCTAAGTGATTCCTGTGGGACTGGGTGGGAGGAGAGTTTGTAAGCGAAAGGAAATAGGTAATTAAAGGTGCTTGCAGCCCTTTCGTAATGTTTTTGCAGTGGGTAAAATGGGTAAGAAGCAACAGATAATGTAGCTAATTATCTGGCATTATAGAGGAGGTCAGGATGCCAGATGCTCACAGAGAGAGCAAGGAGGTAAGCAAGGTCTCTCTCTCTCCCTCTCTCTCTACATGGGACCCGGAGAGAAACTCTGCTGCCTAATAAACATAGTGTTCAGGTCACGTGAACTGAGCTGTGGTTGCCGCTACCCACCGTAGCTGCACCGCTTTACTTTGCAATTTACATAGTAGCAGATGGTCTTAACCAGGCTTGCATTCTATAGCTTTGCATATTGCATGTCCTTTTGATATTGCTGGGAGAAACTATTTTGCTGCCACAAGTTTGTGTGTTTGTGTGTGTGTGTGTGTGTGTGTGTGTGTGTGTGTGTGTGTGTGTGTGTGTGTCCAGCACACGGACATATTCACAAACAAAAGCACACTGGAGCCAAGCCAGATATTGAGCAGTTGTCTTGGTGGAATGCGTCCAGAAATCAATAATGCCTCAAAAATAAGAAAGAATCTTTGCTCTGAATGAAAAACACATCACTTGTCTCTACACAGCACTCCTCAGTGAGATTGGGGTCATGTATGTGTGTGCGCGTGTGTGCGCGGGCGCACACTTGCACATGTGTTTCGACATGGAACAGCTCCATCATAACGGAAGTGTTACCCAGTCTGAGTTCCTGCCAGCTTCAGGAGTGTGTAACCTTACACTGCAGCATACACAGTTACTGCTGATCTGCTGCTCCTGTCCACTGACCTCCCTACACCACACAGGGGATGCTGATTAGAGAGAGAGAAACAAAGAGAGGTGAGAGATGATAAGAGTTAGAACAAAAGGAGGATGAGGGAGAACGAGAGAGGAAGAGGGAGAAAAGAGAGAGTGAGGAAGCAAGAGAAAAGAAGACGGGAGTGTGAGATAGGGAGAAGAAAGTGAAAAAATGGCATTTTGTGGAGTGTTGGAGGGGAGAACCTGGCCTTGAATGTGGCAGAACAATACTGGAGATGTGACTAAGAGACACTCGCTTCATCGCCTCATGACCGCATCAGTCTTTCTGTGGAAGCAGGAGGGCAGCAGATTTACATCAGGCTGATGGGCACTGGGCTGATGGCTGCTTCAGCTGTAAATCCTAAGATGTTTAGCAGCTGTCTGCCTGTCCATCCATTGCATCGCCTGGCCACAGCCGGCTGCCAGTACACCAGCACTTGACCAGGAAATCGTCAGGCTCAACAGCCAGTATAGTCTTATATGATCAAAAATTAAGCAGACTTTATTAATGTGATGTTAGTTGTGAATTATGACATCTAAGTTTTATACAATAGTCAGTCCTGCATTCAGTGGCTATTTTTCGCTGTTCAAAATCCCATCACTTTTTGTGGTTGTGGTTTCTATACAACCTATAAAGAGGTATTATCAATGTTTTACTTGTGGATTGTCCACCCGTACCAATAAATCTGTGGATTATTAATATTACCAGTTATTATTAGTTATATAGCCAGTAAAATTATTATTTAGATCATACTCCAACCCACATTCATACAGGATTATTAAAAAGAAATGGGCAGGATGGTAAAATAGGCATAACATGACTTCTATTAATCTCATAAATGATAGATCTGTATGCTTAGGATTTTATTGAAAGTGATTTTGATACTGAGACTGCTTATCAATATTGATACTTTTCAATATTCTTATTGATACTGGTCTTTATAATTTAATGCAAAAATCACATGAGAAGATGTGCAAAGATACAACAGTTATTTTGTTATTACTTTTAGGATACTACAAATGTCTGGTCGGGATGTGCAACACTGCTCAGATCTGTATCTGAAGTTTTTGGCTGCCAGTGTGAGTGTTGCAGCCTGTGCAAGTAGCACTGCTTGAGCACACAGAGCTGCTTTCTCTCTCCACTGTCCATCTCTGCCCATTCATTTTACCTACATCTATTAATTTCATAAGCTTTATTACAACAGTGCCTTTTGCAGGCTGATGCCACGTTGTAAGCTGCCTGCCAGCGTCTGGGCATCCATCTTCATTTCGTAATGTTAATTCGACATTAATGTATGCAAAATGACCTCCCTCTGTTAGAGTGATTGTAGTGATCTGTCAGGTTATGCATGCCTAGATATGGTCATATGACTCGCGCAGATCCAATTAGTGACTTCTGATTATCACTGTACTACTGCTGGAACAACGGGTCTGTTTAGCTACCTGGCAGAAAGCTGACTAATGACACAGAATAAAACTGGTGCATACTGGTAGTCATTTTAAGCACATAAAAACTTTACATTCAGCATCACAGCTTCTTCTATTACTTTTAGCTGCTCCTCTGCGCCATCCTCTCTCACACCAACTACCTGCATGTCCTCTTTCACCACGTCTGTAAACTTCCTACCAGGCCTTCCTCTTCTCCTCTTCCCTGCAGCTCAGAGTTTCTCCTCTGCACAATCTCGCCTCTGACTTTTCCTCTGAGATTTAGCATCACAGCTAAGCAACTTAAACTCTGCCGAGCGGGCTTGAGACTTAAGTTGGGGTCTACAGCTTTTCAGACAGTGAAAATAAACCACTCACACGAGGCTTCCTCTTATGAGCAGGAGGAAGTGGATGCTGTGCTATGCCAGCTGCTGGCTAACCCTGGGCCATTTCACCAAGCTGCAGTGTTGCACCCTCACTACCACTTTACTGGCTGCTGCTACACTTGGGGGGGCTGGGGGTGGAGGCGTAGAGGCTGCAGCTGCTTATTATTCAGAGATGTAGTGCTATAGTGCATTTGCTGTTGTCCTTTTTGTGTTGCTATTCATTGGTGAAGCTTGCCTGACTGCAGTCTGTGTCATTTAGAAAAAAAATACATATTTTGTTTCATACTGTATAAGGTTCCTTTTGGTGCAATTAAAAAGAAGACTTAAACATCAGATCCAAACTAGCTATGTGAAGTTTGTTAAACATTAGATGTGATCCCAATTTGGGTTTAATTGCACTTAGTATTTAAGTCATTTTTCTTATCCAAATTGCAAAATAGTTTTAGAGTGATGAAGTAAGGAAAACGGAAAGCAGATAAAACACTTATTGTACAAGGTAAGAGTTTTGGCAATGAGAGAGGTTATTTTGTTGAACAGTAATGCACTGCATTGGTGATTTAGAGTGCGTCTGTGTCCGCTATGTGATATCTGATCTCCCTGAGGCTAGTGAATGCCACTCATATGAGCGATAATGTGCCACTCAAAGATCAGATTAGCTCCACCTGAATGTTTCCAGCTGTCTTGTAATGCCAATGACCCACAACAAGATTAAAGAGATATACTATACTTCATCTTAAATCAAGTGCTGAAGCAAAGACGCTCATTCACCAAATGTACCATGTAATAAGTTGCTTTAGCAATAACACTCCAAACGGCTTTGTTTTTAGTAGCGTACCTTGAGGCACCTCTGTGTACTATGGTCTTAATCTTAAATTTTCTCCATGGTTGCTGATGCTGAGATGGATCTAGTGTGTATGGCCTACTATTGCTGCGTAGATGCAGCCTTTTGAATTCCACCAGGTGGTTTAGAGGGAATGGAAAAGATCTTTATGTAGATACAATGTTGTGTTTGCTGGTGGCTCCTGTTCCAATACAGGAAACAGACAGATACAAAGCTAGAAGAGTTGAATCAGCTGGGGCAGATTCACTGAGGAAATATCACTGTTCCTTATCTTGGATGGTATTACAGCATGGAAGCGTTAGTGTATTGTTTTTAATAAACATGAAAGTATGTGACCAGAAAAGTCTAGCAGACTTTGCTAATTTCCTTTCATTTATAACTATAACTATAACTATACATACTAAACCTGGTAATCTATGCTCCCACAGTTGTGTTCTTTGGTAGCAGCTCTCAAGATTGGACAGAAGCCTGGCAAAAAATCCCATTGAACTTAATAAGAAATTATCAGGCTTTGATAAGAAGGTACAAAGCTGTTTCTAGTGCTGTGATGCTGAGTTGGAACGATGTAACAAATGGAAAACGGACAGGTTTGAAACATAAAGGCCGATACCATGCTAAGATTAGTTTGCTCAAAAAAAATGTATGTTGCCTTTTACACGCACACAAAATAACTTGCATTTAATTACTTAATCAGTTTTTTGGGGGCAATGTTTTTAGTGCACTGCCGTTGATCATAGGGTTAAATCAGTGTAGCTATAGTTGCAATGAAAATGTATCAGTGGGCAGTGTGGTTATTTCAGTTGGCTCAGGTTTTGTAGTATTGGCTCTATATTCTAGCACACTGACTTTGAAATGAAACAATAGCGGTAAGTTCAAAATGTCAGCTTTAATTCAAGCGTATTTGCATTAATATGTGATGGTTCTTCTGAGAATCACAGCTGTTTTACACAAAATGTCCCTGTTTCAGGAGACCATAAGCAAATTGTCTCTGACTATTTACTTTTGGACTACACTGCTGGTGATATGTATAATGCTGGCTATAGTCCTTTATGAACACTTTTTAAAACTTTTTTCCTCCCTTGAGGAGGCGCTTTTGAGAACCACCATTTAAATTCTCAATCTCAACACTGTGTTTGCGCTCATACCCCATCACATCCTCACAACGTGAATAAGCCAATGAATGCATTCTCCTAATGCATTCAGCAGAGACATGCATGCACTCTCAAAGATAAACATGAATATACCCACAAACACGTCTCACTCACACACACACACACACACACACACACACACACACACACACACACACACGCTCTCTCTCTCTTTCATGCATACTCACATACACACACCGATGTCATTGTTGTTCCTGCTTTTTCATCTCTCAATGGTCACTCTGTGCAGTGGTGAAATTTAGCACTGTGCATGTGTGTGTGTTTATGTATATCTGTGTGCGTAAATATATATATATATATATATATATGCTTTGCATATTTTCTCACATAAGGATGTGTATATACAATCAATATATTGCTGAAATGGTGTGTTCACCACTTTATTTAATCTTGGAGTAAATTTTCTCAATCCTAGTCCTAATGATCCCATGCTCTTCATATTTATATTTTTTTGACTCTACACAGCTGATGTCCTTGAGGATATTATTATTTATCTAAAGAGTGTACAGTTTACACTGAACTCCGGTAGTGCTAGAATGTAAATACCGATGTTTCCCTTGTATAGACTGTACTGTAATTCATGCACATTCGTTTTCTTTGGTATGTGCTGTCGTTTTCTTCGGCATAAGCAGTTAAATACAGTAATTCATTAAATTTACAGAAATAAATATACAGGGCATTAAGAAGAACAAAACTAAATAAAATGAGATCACTCGAGACACGCCAAGGGGGGAATTTTAGGCAGCAGCCAATCAGCACCATGGAAAAATAAATAGCAGTCTCGGATTGGCTATTTTCAAACCTCCCGTCTCTGAGTATAGTGAGCGATGCGTCAAAGGGCGGCAGCCAATCAGCAGCAAGGAGAAATAAATAGCGTTCTCGAATTGGCTATGTTCAAACATCCCACCTCTGAGTACTGTGAGGGACTCGTCACAGGGCAGCAGCCAATCAGCTGCAAATAGAAATAAATAGCGTTCTTGAATTAGCTATGTTCAAAGATCCCGCCTCTGAGTATAGTGAGGGATGTGTCAAAGGGTGGCAGCCAATCAGAAGCAAGGAGAAATAAATAGCGTGCTCGGATTGGCT
This sequence comes from Bryconaethiops microstoma, assembly GCA_037577275.1. Classification (NCBI taxonomy): domain Eukaryota; kingdom Metazoa; phylum Chordata; class Actinopteri; order Characiformes; family Alestidae; genus Bryconaethiops; species Bryconaethiops microstoma. The sequence continues at coordinate 7,229,502 of JBBJLS010000023.1, forward strand.
ACTTGCAAACCTCCCGCCTCTGAGTACAGCAGTATTTCACCGTCCCAAGACGCACTTTCTTTGTGTTTCTCTCCGCCATACCAAAACATTTATAGTAATTTTTATATGGAAATGTAGCTGAATTTACATCAATCTTTATGTTACAAAATTAGTAAATTATATTTTTGTCATCCTTGTGCAGGGTTTATGTTAGGGTGTGGTGCTTAACAACCCAGCAGGAGGACGAGGGGGCATGGCGGACGAGGCCCGGACGTCACAAAAGCAAAAACAAATGCGCATGTGCGGGGGGTTCCGTGAAAAATTATTATTATTGGTTGCTGTGGTAGAGAAAACCATCCATGTTTGGGAATAAACTAAGAGAAAACTTATCAGAACGGGTGCCAAGAGACCTATAGCAATAAGAAGAAAAAAAATTTGAATTTTGGTTGATACTGTTTGCTCTTGGCTTGTGAAACCTACCTCTGCCCAGTTATCCGAAGTCCACATCCAAGTCAACCAAGGAACTCTTCGAAATGAGGAATATTAACTTGGGATGGCCCAGCCAGCACCCAGAACTCAATCCAATAGTAACCCTGTGAAATGACCCAAAGAGGGCCACACTCAGAAGATCGCTAGGCAGTTTGAATGAGGTTCAAGGAGGAATGGAACAGAACTGCAAAGTCTAGGTGTGAAGTGTGATAAAGACTAATATACAATGATATACTGCTATGATAAATGTAAAAGGTCCCCAGCAAAGTGTCATTTAAATAGTAATAAGCTGACATGATTTTTCTGGCTTTATGTTATTTACAACTACTTTCAGTTAATTTTTCCTCTCAAATTAAGTTACCATTTTACCATAAAAGATTGTTATGACAGCAAAATATGTATGTGTCTAAAATAGTGTATATCTTTTCAAACTGTCCAGTACAGACTGCGCTAATTAAACAGGAAAGATGAGAGACACTTTTTTTGCTAATAGAACTTTACAGGCATATTTTAATAACAAGGTATTTTGGCTTAGAGGTGCTGCTCTTTCTAGTATATAAGGGGTGGTGGTAGGATATTGCCTCTGGACCAAGAGGTCATGGGTTCGAATCCTACCTACAGCACACCACCACTGGGTTCCTGAGCAAGACCCTCAACCCCAAGTTGCTCCAGGGAGACTGTCCCCTGTAGTTAGG
>JBBJLS010000023.1:7250596-7264580 GCA_037577275.1 Bryconaethiops microstoma
TCTCTCTCTCTCTCTCTCTCTCTCAGATGCGGATGGCATGAGCGGAGGCGAGGAGTCCTTCAACCTGAACGACCCTGATGAGGGTTTTTCATCAGGTGCATCCAATAGCAGTCAGCCCAGCGGGGGCAAGCCAGTGGGTAGCAGTGGAGGGGGCCGTGCCAGTAGCCAGAAGAGCTCCAAGAAAAGCAGCATTAGCCGCATGTCCCGGGAGAGGGAGGCCACGTTGGATAAGCATAAAGAGCCACTCGCGGACATCCAGCCAGCCCAGAGAAAACAACAGCAGCAGAGGCCACAGTCACCTCCACCCACCATCACTCTGGATGCTATTGAACTCAGCCCTATTAAAAAGCAGCAGAGTTTCTCCATGGGGGGTCCCGTGCTAACTCGGACCGCTAGCGCCTCATCCAGCATGAACGCAGGAGTGGGTGGGTCCTGGGAAGGAGCCAGAGCTGGAGCACTAGACCTTGAGGAAGGGGCGGCCTTGGCTGGAAGGTCAGGCTCTGGAGGCGGGTCCCACCGCCACTCCAACCTCAGCCTGAAGGAGGAGCACCTGGTGCGGCCAGAGGAGAGCAAAGAGCTGTTGTCTCCCGGAACTCCTCTTACCAAGCAGTCCCGCTCACCCAGCTTCAACATGCAGATCATATCGCAGGTGTAGCCCGTCTGGCTGACAGCCTCGTCACCATTTCCTTGCCTTTGTCTCATTTCTCTCAGTCCTTTTTTTGTTTTTGTTTTTTTGTACTTGTCTTTTTTACTTTAAGAACGCCGTTTAGTGGCTTTTGTAGAATATGCGAGTAAAACCTTTAAAGGAATGCAGGGCTTTTAAATCTTATCACTTTCGGACACATCTGTAGTACATGGACTAATTACCATGGACCACCGAAACACCTGCCCACTGGTTCTATTATAAGTGTGTTTTTCTGTTCCTTTTTTAAGTACATGGAAACACATTGGAATGGTAATTAACCAAGTACTAAAGATGCTACAAACGGAGATTAGATGGTAAAACCTAAGTATTCCTTTAAACTCTATTCTTATTATCCTCTTAATACTTGGGCCCACACTTCAGTTCCTCACTCTCATAACTAAATAACTTGCATATTAGTTCGTAGTAATTACTGAAAAATACATCTGAAATATAATAGTGCCTAGGGTTCAGGTGGTTACTCGGTTATTAATCCTATGGCTTACTGTTTATTAAATTCAATGTAAATTCTTCAGTAACTACTGTGTAGTGTATGTAGTTATGAGGAAAAGAGGCTTTTACCCGCTTGACAGACATTTAAGGGTGAACTTCATTCTTTTCTTTCTATCTATCTAGCTTTCATTCTTTCTTTTCTTCTTTCTCCCTCTCTCTCCCCCTACCTCTCTCTCAGAGACCAAACCAAGCATTCCACTTGAGGCAGACCAACATGTGACAGGTTGTGGATACGGATGTAGCGCCTGGTCTGTACTGGTCAGGGGGTCCAGCATCCCCACTCTGAATCTAAAAAGTCCATCACTCAGCCTGGTCAGATGCTGGGAATAAGATTGATTGCCTGTTAAGTGGCCATGACGATACTGCCTTAGGCATTCACTTTGAATGCTTAACATAAGTAAAATATGCTAGCTAGATCATTTTTGACAGTATATACTGAATGACTGAAAAATGGTTGCTGATTACTGCCCTCCCTGGGTAAAAAGTAAAAACATTACATTTGTTTTTGCAACCAGTTCCACGTAGATTTTTGTTGACCATGGAGATGTGGCTGACCGGTTAAGCTGTTTGATGATCAGTGGAGACCAGGCATAGATAGGGAATTCAGAGATTAGTTTACTCACATAATATATATTTTGTAAGAAGTTAGCAATAAGGCAAAAGGACCTTGGTTGTTCACCTCACAAGATTTTAAACAGTCACTGCAGTGTCTCGATATGCATTCCTGCTGAACCCTCGGGTCATGTGCAATCTCTATCAAGATCTTTTTTGTTGTAAACATTATTTTTTCTGTTTCTCTCTCTTTTTTAGCCATTTTCATTGCTAAGTTCCGTCCCAAAGACTGGGATTTATTTAAAATTTAGAATATTTTCAATCTCTAAACAATCTCTTAGACACTGAAAATAGAAAGAAAATCAAACATAGTTTTTATTGTTCTCTGCAACCTTGATTTTGATTTGAATAATTGATATTGTTTGAGACTATACTGTTTGACCTCTCTGGTTTGTTTTTAATCAACATGTTTAATCAGAAATGTATTTTTGTTGATTTGTAGTTGTTTTAGCTCTCTCAGTCTCACATAGATCTTCAGACCAAAAAAAAAAAAAAAGGCCAAGAAATGTGAGGATGTTGCCAATGTGTATCTGCTGAGGATCCGAACCTAAGGAGGAGAAATGTTTAAATCTGTGGAGAAATGGAAAATCTTGCCGACTTGATTGACTTGTGTACACTGAGAAAGCCTCAAAGGTTGACTACCACTGAGTCGGGAAACCTTTCTTATGACCTTATATCTTCAAGAGTCTTGTGGCGAACTTTCCCATGTGTGATTCTGGCATGCTGCAATCAGCGTTCTGTAGTTAGACACATGATACTACTGTAATGTCCCATACTGTCTAGTAATGCCATCAGAGGTCACAGTGTATGCATATGCGTCTGGTTTGGTGTGAGCTCATATTGTGTTTGTGTTGAGCTGTTAACAGGAGTCTGCGTGCTCCTGTATTGCATCTGTAATGTGAGGCAATCGGACAGGGATCCACGATTCATTCATTCTACCTCATCATCTTTCTGTCGGCCATTCAAACACTGGAATAACATACTGTCAAATGCCCGTACATACAAATGAATGGTACTATAGACGAGTAATCTTGTACTGTCCAACAGCTATGCATTCGAGGCCATGAGTGATTGGGCTGGAGCAGAATAGAAAGTGCCACCATGCAGCTTGTGATAATACCCGCATCCTATTTCATTTATCTTTCTCAAAGGTCAGGGTTGAGGGCCGGGTTGGCATGCGATGCTTGCAAAAATATCACGGGATGTGTAGAATAGAGATAGGGAGCGTGCACAAGATTTTAGAAAAAGCAGTTAAACTGCAGTTAGCACAAGGGGATGAGATTGAGTGGGTTGGCACTAAATGTTTTCAAATAGGATGTGTAGAATGGAGGAGTCGGGTGGTGGGCTGTTATGTTGGTATGATGGGACCTCCTATTACCACAGAATGGTGGTGCTGCAGTTGTTGTTGCTGCCGTGATTAAGAAATAACCGTTGGAAAGAATTTTAACAGTCACATTCAGAACTTAACTTAATTACTGTTGTGCTCTGTTAATAACACTTAAGTAGAAACTCCATCTTCTCGTGAGGTAAATGGTGACTTTCAATGCTTACACTGAAACAGCCTCAAAGGCTTTGTGAGTGGGCAAATATTTCTTCAGGAGTCTTGTGTCGAACCTTCTAGTGTGATCCTGGTGTGCTATTCCATTTTCGCAGTTTTCGTCTTGCGTGGTGAATAGTCAAAACTGGTGACCACAGTTGTAAGGGTGCTCTCTAATGCTCTGCAGTGCTCTTCAACCTTCCAGTCTTCATCTCCTGTCCAGTGCTAATACACCTAATCCAACAGATTAAGTGCACTGATCATCTACAGCAGAGGTGCTAAATCAAGGTCAGAAGCGAACTCTTTGCAAAAGTAGATCTCCAGGAGTAAGGTTGGTGATCACTGACAGGCAGTTGTTGCAAGTACAATTTTTAGCATGAGCTCAAACAGAAACCCACCACAACATCCAGTCTGTATTCTTGGTGGACTTTTCTTGATGTTACTGTGATTTTAAGATCTTCTAAGCTAGCTGTCCTCCAAGCTAGTTATGAATCTTCATTTCATCTGTTGTCTTGTGCCAATATCCTTCTGAGGACAATTCTGGATTTACACTCTCTGTCATAGGTAGAAACTCATTGCTTTACCACTTTCAGATGTTTTTAAGGTAAAGTAGTTTTTGGTCTATTTGGATAAGCTTGTGTCCAGGAACATTTCTTGCTCACAATGTCTTCTAAGGCTACAAAGTAACCCATGTGTCCTTTATATTTATGTAGCTGAGAAAATTTCACAATTTTTCAGCTGTAATTAGCTGCTACAAAGATCTTGATTGTGTGTGAACGTGTACTTTCTTGTGTATGCTTTAAATGCGGTGTGTGGATCTGCAGATGTACATCGTTCCTGTGGGTTTTGCTTGTGTGTGTTACCCGCGTAGGTTGTATTATCACTCTGCAGTAGTCTTTAGCCGTCATATTTGGTTCAGTGGGTTATTGAGGTGGAGTGGGTTTTCTTGAAGTGTCCTAGCACAAAAGGCTTGTGATGGCATTGGATAGGCTTAAGATGATTTCAGTTCTACAGTGCTTTGCCAAAGTAGGCCCTTGTTTGTTAAGCTGTACTTATGCTGAGTCAGTGGGAAGGTAAAAACAGCTGAGAATACTATATTAAGGTTAGACTTGCTGTAAGGTTTAACATTACATTTCTCCACCCGTTTCTTTTAAAGAGGAGGGCCGCTGGTTCAATCCTTCCCTCCTTTACTGTTATGCAGTCTGGACTATTTGGACAACTGTGATGGTTGTAAATGCTTTAAAGCTCTTTAACTTGGGCTTTTTCCCAGCAGCTATTTCCAAGTGTTTTGTCTTTAACTGACTGACGCCTTCTGCTGGTCTGTTTGGTTGTGGTGGACTTACACAATCATTGTCCCTGCTCCTGATCCTGCTCTGACCAAACAAGAGAACCAGCGAAAGGAGTGTGTTTAATATTTCCTCTTTGCTTTCTTTTTGATTGCATTGCATGTGATGAGTTTAGGCCTTGTTTTCATTCAATGCACTTTATCCAATCTTTGTCTTAGGTGTCACTGGTGACTGATAATGTATGTATGTATGTATGTGTGTGTGTGTGTGTGTGTGTGCGTGTGTGTGTGTGTGTGTGTGTCATATCACCAGGTCACCATGGAGGGCAGCTTTGTGTCCTCAACGTGCTTCCACACAGGTGGCCAGGGCCAAGAGTGGAATAATTTATGAGTGTTGGGTCACACTCTCTTCACAGCCAGGTGGGGCTTGTAGCCACACACTGAGTGTATCCCTAACTGAAGAGAAAAGAAGAACAGTGCTGGTTTGTTTCACCATTGTGCAGTATTGTTTTGTTGTCAGCCTGGCTGATGGTGTATAAGCATGTTGATTAATGTCCTGAAGTGCTACCAAAGTGACCCTGAATAAATACATCTCTAATTTTGTCATGCAAAATGTGCAGGCATTTTGTTGCACCCATTAATGCAGATATCCCAAATAAACCCATGCCTCCTAGACTTTTCCCAGGATCAACCCAGCAAGAGGATCTTGAGCAGAGGCTCAGTAAAACCAGAGAAGGACATTCATGCAAAGTGACAGGCAATCCTCTCTAAACACATCCTGTAGCTCCATTAGAGCTCCAGAGGCAAATATGCCATCCCATAAAAGTTTGGGCACACATAGCTATCCAGTTAAACAACATTATCTTGTACATTTGACAGGATATTAAGCAGAAAATCATCCCTGAATCATTCATGATAAACATTATATAGCAAGCTAGTGATGATACTATCAAAAGAAAAATGGTGGCATTTTCCTATGCAATTTGTGCTGCAATTTTAACAAACCGCCAAGAGTCAAGATAAGAGCAGCAAACAGGCAAAAGTATCTAATGATATGCCATCAAAGAACGACTGGCTAACTTTAACAACAAAATTGTCTTTGCTTTTCAAATTGAATACCCTCTTAATGCAAGCTGTAAGTTGGAGAGCAATATGTTCAATGTATGTATTTTAGATTGAAGTATGTGATATGAACGTAGTGTTTTAGTTAATGGTATTGAGAACTATCTACTCTCTACTTTCTCTACCATCTACCGAGAATGGTATGGGATTACATTAAAACATGTTGCACAATTTTAGTCTATGACTAAACTCTTGTGATTTAAATGACATTTGTTCTCAGTAGATATCTTGTATCCAAATATAAAAGTTTCAGAATTTTATCATGAATGGGCTGCTGAATATGCAGATATATGTAACAGATATATGTAAGCTTTCACAGTGTTACATGCTAAATTAAGAATTTAAGAAAGGTGAGGTAAATTTGTCTTTCCATGTTATGGGCCTTTTAAATATATAGCTTGGCTAAAATTAGATCTGCCAACCCAAGGCAGTTTATGGTTACTCACGAAACCTCAACTTTAGTTGAGTCTTCAGCCCTACCCCATGTCCTAGTGTGCAGCCCTGGCTTTGTGAGTCCTAGCTGATTCTGAGTATCCATGTGAGAATTTATCTTTCTTTTGGCTAATGTCATATTAATTTCATGCTTTTGCACCTTTTGAAAGGACCACCTTCTGTATGCTTTTTTTTTCTTCCTTACTTGCATTCACTGGTGTGCCTAAGAAGTCGAGTTGCTTTATTAACGAGATTAGGTTTCTGTTCATGCACACTCAAATGCTCTTTTTTTTTCTATTAGGGGAACAATTGGATACTGAATAGTGCTTTAGCTTGTAGATGTTTATTTATTTATTTGTGTTTCTATTTGGACTTAATCCATCTGGACTTGTGTCTACCTTCACCTTACATTAGCAAATGGCATGTACCCCATGGCTTGTTTTTTATTCAGTTTGATTGAAACTGTAGGCCTCTCAAATGATCCAAATGCCTGTTGTTCCATTAAGTTATGTTCTCATGTATAACTGCCTCAGGGCTTTTATACAGCTCCTCTCTGACTCATCTGATATGTTTCCATGATAGAAATATAGAACGCTAGCCGCTGTACCTGGCATTAAGCTTTGGACACCGAGATCATGGAACCAAGCAGTAAGCATGTGTACAAAAATACTTTCTTTCCTTACATGTGCAGCGTTGTGAAGAATCGGCAGTAGCATCATTGCTAAAAGCTCTAGCTCGTCACCATCCTAGGCCATTAGTCACTGTGGCCAGAAGTGACATTATGCACTGAATGCTTTTGCTATTCTTTTCAAACTGCTTGTGAGTATGTGTGTGTTACACACTGCTTTTCAACCTCTGCATAATCTGCAACAGCCCAACTATGCAACAGCCCAAGACACTTTTTCTTCTTTCTTTTTCATTTCAAACTCTCTACTCTTTCTTCCTCAGAACTTTTGTGTGCCTCTTGTTTGCTTGGCAGTCTCTTGCATTGCAGCTTGTATGTGTGTTTCCAGCATGTATGTGCTAGTTCTTGTTTGCTTGGCAGTTCACTCTGTGTATGTGTGCATTACCAGTGTGCGCATGTGTATGTGTGTACATGTATGCCTGTGCCTTTTTATTGTGATTGAATTTATTGTCTTTTCCTTTGTTTGTTTTGTCCTGTGTACTTTTGTTCTAATGTGTATTCTGAAACCTACCCCACCATCCTGCGTGACCTGCTCTATTCCCTAAGCCTCTCTCTGCCTGCCGTTGTCTGTATGAGTGTCAGCTGCTGCGTCTGGTCATAGCTTGGCTTTTGTCAGCACATTTGTGAGAGCCTGGTGTGATTGCTCTCCTGGGCATGGTCCCACCCTGCTGTACTCTTTCATCTGCTGCAGCCTCAGGGCTAATCCACCACCTCCCGGCCCACAGAGCGTAAGGGTGAACCAGGCACCATTCGCAGTGTGAGCTGGACTAAGCTGGAGAAAGGAGCTCAGGAGCTCAGTGGATTGTGGTGAAGGGTGAGAGGGTTGGACTGAAAGTGGCTTTAACAATTCCACTTATTACAACTTATTATGCTCTCACATCAAATGTGGCTGAAAAGGTCAAAGCAATGGTCTAGCAATGAGAGGCTGAACATCCATGGCTCTGATGCTGGATCACACGTTTTCAGAAGTGGAAATTTTGAATACTGACTGCTTGCAAGTGCCAAGGCAGTGCTGTTGAGTTAGAAAAAGCGAATACTACAGTGACATAGACAGTATTTCCCAGTTCTTGTTCTCAAACAAGGACAGTTTAAGAATTTGAAAACATCTGGAGTTAAGACAAAAAGCATATGGTATTCTGTGAGAAATGTTTTACATTTTTACATGTATAAGCACTTTTTTAAAACATTTGAGGTCAATCAAGAGCAGTTTATGTAAGTTGTTAGAACCTGCTTTTTTCAGTCTACTTATTTCCTCCTGGTGTCATGCCTCTTTCTATCCTCTTTTTTTTATCACTGTATGCTTCAGCTCTGGCAGTTGTATGCTTCAGCCCTGTCAAGCCTTGGGTACATTACACAACTTTTATTGAGGATCACACACTAAATGACTTTAGATCAAACACTATACAACTTGTTCTTGTGGAATCAAATTGAACTCACGCAAACCCAAACACTTGGTAAAGCAGATAGTAAAATAAACATGTTGTAGTATACCAGCTTGCTGCTGCTCCTGCTGCTTTTTGCTGTTGCAGGTTTTTCCATTATCCTTAGACTTACCTTAAGATATGAGTTTTGAAATGACCATCTTAGCTTTAAGATAAGCATAAAACATGATGTTGAACATTATACGGTACTAAATTAAATCCAGATTTGAGCCACAAAAAATCAGATGTTTCCAATTGGTCTAAAACTCAATCAGAAGAATGTTCTTGTATGGATGAAATGGATTTTGTCCCCATACCAATCTTTCTAGCTGCCTCAAAATCTGCAGGATGAAAAAAAATAACAGCAACAAACTCATCCCAGCTGAGAATCAGATTCTTGGAGTAAAAATGATGTGGTACAACCTCATATTTAGTACTTTTTAGCTGTATGTTCCTGTTTTAGCCAATTATTTGACTGCACAAGCCTTTCTCTTTTTAGTGGAGAAACATAACACAAGATATCTAAAGCCACTTCTTGGATATAGCTTCAGAAAATGTCAAGTTTATTTGTCTTCCCTGACCAAGAAGACTCACTTTTTCATTTTGACTAACTATTTAAGGACTTTTGCAAAAAAAAAATCATACAATCTACTGATTTGCCTAGTCACACTTGTTCTAATGTACCTCTGCCCTTCAAATAGTATTCTTTGCTCTGATACAATCAATTCATTTAAAAAGTGGCTTGGTAATTATCTGACAAGTAGGTATATGAAAATAAGTTTTCCTGAATGAGCATTTATAAATACCTATACCAAGAGAAATCTGCACTCAGATATGTTAGCAGCTGCAATGGATGCAATTCTACTGGACTTCTCCCCATTTCTTAATGCCAGCCACTTTGGGAATGTGTGTAGTGCAAGTAATAGGCAATAACTCCATGTTACTTTGCCTTTCCACTGAAGGAGGTAAATGCAGGGAACACAAAGTGAAGAGGAGCGGTAATGTGACTGCCCATGTCATAGATGTCACAACCAGTTAGTGCTGACTAGATGATGCATGGAACAATCTGGGCAAGGTGTTTTCAGACAGGCTCTGAGGGCCAAGCTGGCAGTTTTGTACTGGACAGTCAAGCTTATTTAAAGTCTCTCTCCCTCTTCTTAACTGTGGATCCTTGCTGGATTGATTTCCTATGTGTTTAGGTTGCTGCAGGCCCAATGCTTTCACTTCAGCCATTTGTGAGGTGTTGAGAATGCATATTTATCTGATTACTAAGGTAAATGGCTCGTTCTCATCTGTTTAAGGAAATGCTGTAATTGCTGGGGATGTGTCTATGCAAAATGTCTGTAGTGAACCACAGAGCACAATATTTGTCACAGTCATGACAACCTATATCTCTGTAAAATATGGTAACTCTATAGAAATGAAGGGGGTAAATGTTTTAAACTTTAATTTAGGTTTTATAAAGTCTAATTATTAAAATCATGTTATAATTATAATTATTATTGTAATGTTTAATTATTATTATAGTGTAACTAATTTGAATTCATTTTATTGTCCTGTTCATCATAAATTATTCTTATTCAAGCCAGAAGATGTGAGAGTTTATGCACAGTTAGCTAGCCTACACTGTGCTCTTATTTGGCTACAAATGAGACAAATGAGAAAGCTCAGTGGGATCAGAGGAGGGTTCCTCCTGTATATACTGGTGCCTTGACCCTCATGCCTTGGCCTGCACTTGGCATAGCACTACATCAGATATCTAGATGCCTCTTAATACATGAAGCCTGAACGTTCCTTCTCTCTCAAAGGGGCTCTATTCTAGTGAGTGTGCCTACTGACCAGGGGAGTGTCTGGCATGAAAGAGGCACCATCAAGATTGAACTGTTCCCTTCCCACTGCAGAATGACAGATAACAGAATAACACAGCGGATATTCCCAACATTTTTATTTATTTTATCCATTTTTTGCCAACACTGCTTCACTGCTGTTCAAAACATGACAATTATTTCCAGCACCTGAATGAACAAAGCAAATGGGCAAGCTCTTAGGGTACATGCTAATTGGATCTAGTGTTAACTGGTTCTTGTGTGGCTTGACATTTTATCGTTGAATGGACAGTACAGCTTTTGTGGGGATATAAAAAAGTGTCCATCAAGATGAAAGCCCTTCCATCCTTAAGGTTCTTTCTTTCCTGCCTCCTTGTTTGGTGGCATCCTTTTTTTAATTATACACGCTTGCTGCCAGGGCCAGATAAGATGTGCTGTGTTTAAGTTTTGCCTTTTGTGTAAAGTTTAGACAAAAGCAATAGTTTGGAACACCTGCATAAAAATTCAACATCTTTAGCATCTTTGAGGCTCTGAACTGTGCATCACTAATGTTTTGTGTTTTTATGCATTTTATTGTGAACTTTAATGTCATCTCCCAATGCTTCAATTAAAGGTCCTTCTCTCTTGCTCTGCCTCTCTCCCTCTTTCCCTCTTCCTGTGTGCATCTCTCTCATCCTCTCATCTTGTTCCTGACTCATTACAACCCATGTTAAAAACCTCCTTCATTTAAGGCCATTTCTCTGGGAAAATTGAGGGAATGAATTTACCAGACTTTCCCCTGTATTCATGGACTTTTTCCATGTGACCACTTTTGGATAAGCTTTTTTATGAATGCTCATGAAGATCATATTCTTCCACAACTGTTTCCCCGTGGTGATTCGCTTTACTCCCTTAGCACTTGTACAAGCATACCGTTTAGCAAAGCACAATGATTGCATAATGACGAGGATAAATAATGGCATTCTACGTCTGCAGACAGTAGTTACCTTTAAATGTTAAGCATTTCCACTTGCCTGAGTCCACTGTTGATATTATCCAGGGCTGTGGGGAGTCACTTTATCTGTTTCAACTTTCATTCCACAGCAATCGTAGCACTATAGTTAGTCTAGTGATTAATGGGATTAGAATGCACTGCACATTTTAAATGAACAAACCATGGCTGAATGCTGCTGGATAAAAGCTGCAGGACATGAAAAACACTGTTTACAGACACTGGATGTAAAATCCTAGATATGTTCTCAGTCTCAAATGTAGTCCTCCACCAGTTAGGTCACATATTGAGAAAGAGCAGGTGGTCTATGAAAAGGCCAGAAGAAAGATCTAGCTGGGGTCAGACTGCCGAGGCCAAGTTTCATATCCAGTATGTGCTCTGTTTGAGCTCTCCCAGCATCAGTCATAGGTGGGGTTTGCCCAAGCATTTGGTAATCTATACTTTGAGCTCACTTTCACTGAGCTCTTTAAGGTTTAACGGACTTTCCCCATGCTTTCCCATTGTTCTTGCATCCAAAGCTGGGAGATTGGTAGCTAGGTGAGTGCACTGTCCATGGTGCTGATTTCTGTTGGCCTCAGATGAGCTTTTTCTGAAAGGAGAGCAGCCATCACTGCTATCTGAGATCTACCTCCAGGCCCCAAATGCCAGCTTGGTCAAAAGAAATCAGATATATACATACTAGCTAGCGAGCTATCTAAATGGGTGAGCTAGATGCTGTGTTGGTGAGGTAGGTCACTTCAACAATAAGTAAAAGAATTTTACTAATTTGTTTTATTAAATTGCTTCAGAGAACCTAGTAACTTAATTTGGCTCCAAATGATATGCTATATGTAAACACTGTTTTGGTATGTTAGCAAGCAGGTTAGGGGACTAACTTAATTGAGTCAGGATACCAGTAAACTTCACTAATGATAACCCTAACTTTAACCCTTTTATTATATTGTTATTGTCTGATGTTGTCACGGAGTAGACCCGAATGACTGCACGATACCCAGTTGTGGCGTGAGGGAAGAGCCCAGTCACGGTAACTGACGATAGAGCTGGTAACTCACGCAGTTGTTATGAGAACGCTCCCGAAAGGAGTAGAGATTCCCACCAGAGGAATCCACGTTCTCACACATACACAGAGAGGTATAAATAGAGCGAGAGGGGTCAAGAGAACCCGGAGTACTCACGGTACCGGAGTGAAGAGTTGAGTCGAAGACGATGGGCATCAGAGCTCAATGTCTGTGTACTGACATATCTGTTCTTCCTGTATTTATACCCCGAGCATGACGTCACTTCCAAGCCCGATCGATGTCACGTGATCTGGTGCATTTGACAGTACCCCCCCCTCCAGGACCGTCACCAGACGGCCCAGGCTGAGAGGATACCCGACGACGGTAATCCTGGATGAGTGATGGATCCAAGATGAACCGACAGGTAACCCAGGACCGTTCCTCCGGACCGTAGTCTTCCCAGTCGATGAGGTACTGGGTGCCACGGCCACGGCGTCGCGAATCCAGGATCTGCCAGACGGTATAAACAGGACCACCGTCAATGATCCGGGGCAGAGGAGGGGCAGGGACCTGGGGAGACAGAGGAGAGAAGAAAACATGTTTGAGCTGGGAGATATGGAAAACAGGGTGAATATGGAGAGAAGCAGGCTGCTGGAGCCGGTAGGTGACAGGATTAATCCGCTTCATGATCTTGAAGGGTCCGATGAATCGTGAGGTGAGCTTCCTGGAGTCGGTATGGAGGTTGATGTGCTGAGTGGAAAGGTAAGCTCTGTCACCTACATGGAACAGTCGTCCCGGGGGGTGCCGACGCTGATGTTGAGCGGTGAAGCGACCATTGGCCCGAAGGATGGATCTCACACCACACCTACCGGCACCGACGGACCAACTGTTGGGCAGATGGTACATCAACCTCTGGCTCTTAATGGTCGAACATCGGAGGCTGGAAACCATAGCATACCTCGAAAGGACTGAGGCCAGTGGCTGAGGTGGTGAGCAGGTTGTGAGATAACTCAGCCCAAATGAGGTAGCGTGCCCAGGAGCGCTGTCTATCAGCCACGAAGCAGCGAAGTAAGCTCTTGGTTGGCCCGTTCCGTCTGACCGTTTGACCAAGGATGGTATCCAGAGGACAGGCTGGCAGTCGAGCTGATCAGATGGCAGAAGGTGTCCCATAACTGTAGTCTTAGCAGAGGGGAGTCCGGGGAGAGCCACCAGGTGAACAGCTTTGGAAAACCGATCGACGATGGTGAGTATGACAGTTTTCCCCTCGGAATCAGGGATTCCGGTGACGAAGTCGATCGAAATGTGACTCCAGGGGCGATGAGGAACTTGGAGAGGATGGAGAGGTCCAGGAGAAGGAGAGTTAGGGTTCTTCGCTCGGGCACAGGTGTCACATGCCTGAACAAAAGCGTAGGTGTCCTTATGCATTTGGGGCCACCAGAAGGATCTTTGGAGGTGTTGTAGGGTGCACTGCCTTCCAGGGTGACCAACCAAGGCCGAGGAGTGGGCCCATTGGAGGACTTCTGATCGAACTCCGCCGGGGACATATAGTAGTCCATCAGGTGTTTCCGCAGGAGGAGGTTCCGAGGTCTGTCCCTGGCGGACTCTCTCTTCCAACCCCCACTGGAGAGGAGCCAAGATGAGATGTGAGGGCAGAACAGGCGCGGGATCCCTCCGGGGGCTCTCTGCTTGATGTTGTTGAAAGAGGGCATCCGCCTTGTTGTTCTTCGACCCCGGACGGTAGGAGAGATGGAAGTTGAATTGTTCGAAGAACACTGCCCACCGCGCCTGTCTGGGGTTGAGTTGTTTAGCCTGCTTTATGGTGATAAGGTTCTGGTGATCGGTCCAGACCGTGAATGGTTCACCATAAAGCAGGCTAAACA
>JBBJLS010000023.1:7268054-7285834 GCA_037577275.1 Bryconaethiops microstoma
CGAGAGGGGTTGAGAAAACCCAGAGTACTCACGGTACCGGAGTGGAGAGTAGAGTTGAGGACGTTGGGCATCATGTCTGTGTACAGACGTACCTGCTCTTCCTGTATTTATACCTTGAACATGACGTCACTTCCGAGCCCGATCGACGTTACGTGATCTGGTGCGTGTGACATGTTTAGGTGAGATACCTCGCCAATACTTTGACTAGCTTATTATGGTGTACAAAAAAATTATAATTTGGTTCCACGTTTTTCTGTTCTATAAAAATAGGAAGTTTGTGAAAATGCAGATAATGTAGATGGTTGTATTTCCATTTTCCGTTTATCAGAGAATTTAACACTAGAAAACTACAACATTTGAGACTTCAGTATGGCACATTGAAGTTTTGCCATTGAGGCCACTGAAGTTTCTTAGCAGCACAGAAACTCTAAACAAAATCTGTATATAGAACGTTCATTTTAGATGCTAGCCAAGGGCTAATATGTTAGCTTAAGCTAACAAACTAGCCACAGTACAGTAGCTAGCCATCTCATCTTATTTTAGGCAATATTTTTCATCTGCAATGTTAGCAGCATAATAACACTGTGACAATAAATTGTATCTACATATATTCTGTCTACATTTCTATCTATACAGCCTGCTGCAGTGTCTAATGCCTTTCATCAGGTGTGTAAAGTTACTTAAACTAATTTTGATTTTGTTGTCTTTCCTCTAACTCCTTGATAGTATTATATAAATAACTTAACTGCAGAAAGGTAGAGCTGGATGTTGTGGGCTTAGCCCCAAGTAGACCAACCTGTTTATCTACATCTATTATATATCACAGGCAGGCTATGTGAATTCTACAGCAAATCACAAACTATTGGTGGTGCTGCTGCTCAGAGGTCCACAGAAGACCAAAATAATCAGGTTCTCATTTGTTAACAGCAAATAAAACCTTGTGTATGCCAAAAATGAAAGCCTATTTTGTTAGCCTTTGTTCTTCAAAAGACAAAGAAGTCTAAGTCTTGATAGCCCATTTGTGCCAGCCATCTATAGCAAGCTCTCATGGAAGCTAATACCATCACAGACATTTCACCCACTGTACTTCACCCGTACTTTAGCTAACTTTACCTACTTTGACAAGCCTGTGGGCTTGATCTGCAGGGCTACAGCTGCCACTACAGACTCGGTGTGATGCTTCTCCTAAGCACATCTCATCTCAATTAGCTCAGAGTTCTATAAGTAGGGAGATTTTGAATTTCAGAATACACAATGCTGCATACTGAAGCAACCACAATGAACCATCAGCTGTTCACACTTTGAGACTTTTTTAGATACTGTTCAAAGGGACAGATTTCTCTAGAACTGTAAAACAGGGATAGGAAGGAGTGTCAAGAAGAACAATAATCATTCATTGAAACTAAATGCAGTAATTCAAGTGTAATCTTTAAATATGCACTTAAAAGTTCCTCTTGTATTCAAAATGTGTTTGCTTCTATGGGTTTAATTTGTACATGCTTGCTGTGCAAGTCTTCCTAGCCCTCAGTTCTTTTATATGCTGACCACTGCTCTAGAATAGAATATAATGCCTTTTATTGTCACTATACACATGTACAATGAGATTAAAAGCAGCTCCTTCAGTGCAGACATGTATGTAGAAAAATAACACAAAAAATTAAAATAAATGGTGCAAAAAGTTGCAAAGGGTTCTGCGGCACTATATACATATGGAAAAGAATAAATGACTGAATAAGGTTTTATATACAGTGTGATATGCAGTGTGGGTTATTGCACATTGTTTAAGTATTGCTCAGTAATTATAATCATGTACAGTGAGTAGTGGATATTGGACAATGAGACTAATGTTATTGCACAGTATACAGATAATGCACAGTATTTTCAATACCATTAAAAAATTTAATATTAAATATTGCACAGTTGGTGGATAGAAGGAAGTCTGGGGTTGGGGGGTGTAGAGCCCAGTGCTTTGGAATTCTGACATTTTTGACTAAGGAACATGACTTGAGAGCAGAGATTTGATCAGCAGATGTTATGTAGCGTCCCTTTGCTCTCTGGAATTAAAAAGGGGTGGCTACTCTGGGTTCTTTGTACAGGGTGTAATCTCTTACAAAGTAATAATAAAGTTCAAGCTTTAAACCTATGAACTATTGTGTCTTTTAGGCCCTACGCATTAGCTGCTCTTAAACTCTAAAGATGACTCTGTGAAAGTATGTTAAACTAGATTACTCTTACCTTACACTCACACACACACATATAATCAAAATCATAATATAAATATACAAAATAATGAACTATTTACTTCGATGGATAATCAATTAGATAATAGCACAGCACTTAAGATACTTTCAAGTCGTTTCAAATTCAGTTATACCCTTTTACATCCAACAGAAGTATACCCGTACACATAAGATCATTTTCTTTAAGTTCTCAAGCTTATACACTCATACCTTTATCACTAAGCTCAACTTAACACAATTAAACCCCAAATTATTCACTGTTGCAGGCCTGTACGTGCTTGTGAGCATGGTAGCCTAAAACAACGTGGCTGCTTCACTGCAATGGGCCAAAATAAAATAAGTCACGCACGCAGGGCTTTGGAATGACGAGGAAGAGAAAACGGCACTGGCGCAGTCATCCTCGATGTCATCTAAGCTGAGTCTGTGTCCTCTGTGTTTTCGAAACGCTGGTCTAAGTCGTTAGCAGTCCGCCAACCGCTTAGTGCAGTCGTAGCACCGGCACAACTAGCCACC
Source organism: Bryconaethiops microstoma (assembly GCA_037577275.1). Taxonomy (NCBI): domain Eukaryota; kingdom Metazoa; phylum Chordata; class Actinopteri; order Characiformes; family Alestidae; genus Bryconaethiops; species Bryconaethiops microstoma. The sequence goes on from JBBJLS010000023.1 coordinate 7,270,808, forward strand.
CTGCCTTTACTGCACGTAAACTCCAACAGGCTTTGCAAGCGTGTAGACTTCAGCCCAAAATTCCACTCAAAGGCATACGAGCTGTTTCACCATTAAAGTCACTTTCAATGATGTAGTCGATCACTAAAACAGTGCCCTTTTTGAATACACTCGCCGTGTGTTCTCAGCTCGCTATCTCCTCTCCATCCTCTCAGATCCGCCCCCTTCTTTTCTCATCGGTATAGAAATTAACATAACACAATATACACACAATATACACACTTGTTTCCCCAAACATAAAATAAAATATTCTTACAAAATTCCCAGTATTAAGAAATATATGTATATATACATTTAGTAAACCAAAAAGAAAAAAATACAAATAACACTTCTTGGAAATAAACTGAACGTTCCATACACTTTCACTTTGGCATTAACTGAGCAATACAAATGAAATTTAAAGTTTTTTACCTTTACCCTATATTTATTCTATTTATAAACTTAATACTTTTTAACTATGTTCCATAGGGCTACAGTTAAATAGGAACTGACTGAGGACAGAGAGGGGCTCCGGTAGGGGGCTCCGCCCCTGAGGACAGAGAGGGGCTCCCGGTAGGGGGCTCAATCCCTGAGGACAGAGAGGGGCTCCCGGTAGCAGACTCCACCCCTGTGGACTGTGAGGGAGCTCCCTATGTAAGGTCTGGGACTCAAAGGGAAGAGTCGCATGTGACCCACCCAGGCCGTCATGGCCGTGCAAAGCGCCGGCCAGGATGTGATCTTAGAGATGGCCGGTTGGGGCTCATGGGATGCTTCCCTTTGCATTTCCCTCCCACTCCTCCTCCTTCTCCTCCTCCTCCTATTGGTGTTTCATGGGCGCGCCGGTGGTGTGCCTTAGGAGGGGAGGTACTGTCAGGCCTGGAGGCAATGATGGTGGGTGGCCACTAGAGGCCACCCTTGTCTAATGTACAGTCTTGTTTTCATTATTAGTCACAGCTGGTGTTGTGTAATTAGTGTTTCTGTTTTGTCATTGGTGGTGGGGTTTTGTGTTCGAGTATATAAGGGTTTTGAGTTTGTTTTTTCTTTGTCGGTCAACCCGGTCTTTACTCTCGGTTTCTTTGTTTTGCTCCTGTATCCCTTAGTTTTAAGATTCCCTAAATCCAGTGTTCGGCTCACATGCCTGTTTCGTTTTTGTTTTTGCTTTGGTTAAAAATAAAGAAAAACATGATGCACTTCGATTATCCGTGGTGCGTATGTGCTTGCCCAGCGTGCGAGGAGAAGAGGAAAAACGTGACAGTGGTCTGAATAGGCTGATTTACTTACATTTTGTGACATTGCAAAAAACATTAAATTTAAAACATTTGCTGTATGTGTGGTTTAATTTATAGTCATGAGTCATCTGAAAAGTAACTGGGAGTGAATGGTACATTTTGAAGTTCATAACATTTACATACTGTGTCAAATTGAGTTTTATATAGAATGGGTCCTTTGAACATGCACAGCTTTAAGAACATTGTTAAAGGGCTTGTAAAGCAGTAAGCTGTGCACAAGCCCCTCGGTGTGTACAATGTTTACCATAAGTTTACTGGTAAAAATTAATTTGTGTTTTGATGGAAATTTGCAAATAAAATGAGTGAATCTGTCAGCTACACAGTCTAGTACAATGCTAGGTGCATTTGAGATTGTTTTCACTTCTACAGTGGTCCTGTTTCTGTCTGTGAGATTCAACTAATAAGACTGCATTGAAACATACTTTGATCACATGTATTTTGAATGCTATTAGTGCTGTGTGTTCAGTGTGGCTTTAAAATATGTTGTTGTTTGTTTCTGTGTTCTAACGAGGATTTACCATATTATTTGCATTACTTGTGTCTTTCAGAAACCTGGAGAACAGAAGACTGGGGACATGGCAGTTTTCCCTGCTCAACCATCTCTCTGATCAGTGGACCACAGGCATACTATCTTGGGAGGGAACTGTTGAAGGGCAAATGGATATCATGTGTTTACTCCCCTTTCCAACTGCGCAAAAACCAGCATAGAATAAACACTTAGAAATAAGATTTTGTTCACCTGAAATGTGTCTATCTATCTGTCTAACTATCTATTATTTAACATGTGGAATCCAACAAATTTCTAAGCCAGTTTTGGATTGCAGAACACTTGAGTTTTATGGAGAAAAAATATCTTGTGTATTCCTTCATGGAGAACACAGGATGACGAATCAAGTCAAAAGAAACTGATAAATATTAGGGTTTTCGTAGAATAGGGCCTTTCCTGTTTTGCCGCTGCAATATCCAGAAAGACCAGATTCACCAATACGGCACTCTTGGAATCTGTTCTCTGCAGTGGATTAAGAGAAATAGAACATTAGAGAAACCGGCATTTAGGCTCACACTTGGAAGATGATGACGAAGAAGTGGAGGTGTTGTGGGGGGCAGGGTTTAGCAGAGCTGCTGCTGGAACTGATGACGGCCTCCTTGCTGATTGCCTATTCCTCACTAGTGGTGGCGTTGGAGTTTGATGGCCTGCCCGGCCAGTGGGCTCGTTATGGGCACTGGGAGGCTGCTGGAGGTACAGGGGAGCTGAGCTTCACCATGAAAACCAACATCAGCCAGGCCGTGGTGCTGTACTTCGACGATGGCGGTGACTGTGACTTCTTGGAGCTTCTGATCAGTGAGGGTCGTCCCCTACTGCGTTTTGCCATCCACTGTGGTGAGCCTGCTTTTCTGCACCTAGAGACGAGTGTGAGCGACGAGCGCTGGCATCGTGTGCTGCTCACACGCAACTACCGCCAGACCACACTGTCTGTGGATGCTGAGTCCAAGGTGGTTGAAGTCAAGTCCAAGCGTAGGGAGATGGCAATAGCTAGTGACCTCTTCATTGGTGGCATTCCTCCAGATGTTCGTCTGTCGGCTCTGACATCTAGCACTGTCAAATATGAGCCGCCTTTCCGGGGCCTTATTGTAAACCTGAAGCTAGGGGAGGATCCACCTATTTTTTTGGATGGCCAGGGGGTCAAGAATGATCTGGAGTATCTGTGTGCCAAGCAGAACCCTTGCAGCAATGGAGGATTCTGTTCCATCGACCAGGGTGAGGTCCTGTGTGACTGCGCCAGCACTGGCTACAAGGGGAAGTATTGTACAGAAGGTGAGACAAGATGCTTCATTTTCCATTTGCACAAGTAATGTGTATTGCAGATCTTGCACAGACAATATGCTTTTCACACTATACTGTGATACTGATGGTACTTAAAGAACGCTGACTCACTGCATGTTTCATTACAAACAGGACAGAGCTAGTCTTAATTTGATTCAGTGAAGTGCTGTGCCAGAAACAAGGTATAATGATCCTTTGTCCTTTCTGTCTTTCTTTTGTCTATTCCAAATGTCAGAAAAATGAATAGTGTAACATATCATTTGTAGTACTAAACTAGTAAATCATCTGGAATAGACGAAAGACAGAAAGGACAAAGGACCATTTTTACCGATTACAGGAGATATTTAATTATAGTGAAGAAAAATTTCACCATGCAACGGACCATTTAAGGATTCTGTTTATAATGAACTATCAAGAGGATTCCCTTTTTTAACTGTGCTTTGTTGTCATATATCAATGCTAATGTTTAAATTGAGCGGTACTGTTTGATAGAAACTGTTAACATAACTGGAAAAGGGTTGCTAGCAAAGGTCAGTTCCTTTGAGCCAAATTGGTCAACTTTAGTGTGACAATAAAAATATTATACAAATAAATAATTTGTTCCAGCATTTTAATTTGTTTGACCAAAAAAACTTGCCTATATAAATAACATGAGTCAAATAAAGTGCTACATCTTAAGCAAGAAGCAACTCTTTGCTTAACACAATGAGTCCTGCATAATCATATCATGACCTTTTTGTACAAATATAGCATCAGTATTTCATGCCCCACATTATTGATGTGCCATTCAGTTGCTACACAGTTTTGCCAAAATCAAAATAATAAATTGAGCTTAGTGATCAAAAATAGTAAATCTTTTTTTATATTCAAAACCATGATCTTGGCTCATTTAGCACTTATTGAGCACTAGAATGATCAATGCTTTGGGTGTATTTTGTATGTTTGTAGAGGCATGGTGCTTATGGCAAACAGCAAAAATACATTTGAAGTTTAAAAAGGAACTGTGTGCATGTGATCACTACTACCACTACTATGTGCAGTCAGAATTACACTGACTAACAAGTGGCACGTTGTGGTTCTTCTGTCTGGGTTGAAATTCACATAGTTACGTTTTCATGGACAAAATAATATTTTTTATTTAATAATACTTTTGTGGTTAAGATGGCAACAGTGTTACAAGGATCACTGCAGCACTACTGGCCAGCAATAATTGCTTTGGCATAATTCAATGTCTTATTTGAACAACAAGCAATTTCTTTTTTTATATATACCTCAGGAAAGCTATAGGATGCTTATTGACCCCAGAATTTCCTAGTGTTTTGAAGTCTATCAGAATGACCTCATGCCACATATGATGAATATTATAGAGCATTATAGGTTACTTCAGGTTTTAAAAATAAGACGTGTCAACATGTCACCGTTTTTCTATAAATAATTTTGGCACTGAATTATATTTGTTGATTTAATTATTGTAGCCCTTGTAACATGAAAGTGTACGTTATTTGACAGCCTTTGGCTGAATAGTGCCCCAGAGCAGCCAAGGATAAATCAGAGAAGCCTACAGGGTCGGGAGTTTGAAATTTCGCCATTATCTGATGGAAGGTTTCTTGCTTTTTAGTGATTTGGTTGAGTGTTTTTGTAATCTTCCTCTTCGGCACAGCTGGAGCTCCAGTCAGGCCACTGAGGGAGTTTGTCTGGGAGTTCGGGCTGTATTTAGAATCAAACCATCGCATGAAACAGAGCTGCCTGTTGCCCACGGTTAGGTTAATGTGTGTGTGTGTATGTGTGTATATATATATATATACACACACACACACACACACACACACACACACAATCAATATATATATATCAATCAATACATAACCCAAAATACAAAACTTAAACTAGGGAGGCCTCTGGCAGCCACCCACCATCACAGACCCCAGACCTGACAGTACCCCCCCTCCTACAGCACCCCACCATCATCCCATGGGTGGAGGAGGGGGAGGCGGAGGCAAAGGGAAGCATCCCATGAGCCCCACCCGGCTGTCTCTCATAGGACTACATCCTGGCTGGTGCGCCACCGGAAGCCATTCTCTGTCCTCATTGTCCAGGCCCCCTCCTGGGAGTCCTTCTGTGGTGAACACCTCGCTGTCCTCGGAAGCAGAGCCCACTCCCAGGAGTTCCTTTCCGTTCTCCTGGGCCAGGCCCTCTCCTGGGAGTCCTTCTGCGGGGAACCCCGCGCTGTCCTCGTAGGCGGAGCCCACTCCCGAGAGCTCCTCTCCGTTCTCCTGGGCAAGGCACCCTCCTGGGAGCCTTTCCACAGGGAGCTCCTCGCAGTCCTCCATTGTGGAGCCCCCTACTGGGAGCTCTTCCTTGACTCCTTGTTCCACTTTCTGCCAGGGAGCTCCACCGGAGCCCTTGAAGACCCCAGTACCCCCTCCCTAAAAAATTCTGGGGGAGACCCCCATCCCCTCGTGGGGTTTCAGGCCCCTCTCGGCTGGCTACCAATCTGTCTGCTGCGGCTAAAGGCCCCTCTTGATCTCCAAAAAGCCCCTCTTGGGCCTCTGCTGCACTATCTAGCCCCTCTCAGGCCACTGCTGCGCTATTAAGCCTACCCTGAGCTTCTGAGACACGGCTATCCCTCTTTAGAGCCTCAGTGCCTCGGCTATCCCTGTCTAAGGCTCCAAGGCTGATGCTAACCCCCTCTAAGGCCTCAGGGTTAACGCTAACCTCCTCAAAGGCCTCAGGGCTAACGCTAACCCCCTCTATAGGCTCTACTGCAGCTAATCACTTTGCAGCTAACTTGGGCCCCTTTACAAGCTACCAGCCCGTCTAAGGACCCTTATAAAAGCCCCTCTGTGGCTAAAGGCCCCTGTTGGGTGGGTAAAGGCCCCTGTAGGGTGGCTACAGACCCCTCTTCAGCTAACTCAGGCCCCTCAAAGAGCCCCTCTGCGGCTAACAGCCCCTCTGTAGCTAACTCAGGCCCTTCTAAGAGCCCCTCTGTGGCTAACTGCCCCTCTAAGGGCCCCTTTGTGGTTAAAGACACCTCTACTGGGCTTAGCCGCTGACCTATTGGGCTTAGCTGCTGGGCTAACTTAGGCTAAGCTGCTAGGCTACCAGAAGCTTAAGAGGCTCTTCTAATGAGCCTAGTAGCTCATCTAATGGACAGAGTAGGTTTATGTACTCCAGCCTGCTTGCTCTAGCCCACACGCTAAACACTGCTACGCTACCCGGGGCTGGAGGTTGAAGCCAGGGCGCTGGTGTGGGCACTCGAAACCACCTCTACATTGGTACAGGCGGCAGGCATCTCCTGGGTACTTGAAGCGTCAGAGCGACCAGGGTCTTAGGGCCCCCAGTCGCTGCCTGTGGTAGCCGCAGCGGCTGCTTGTTGTCTTTAGCTAGTGTGGAGTGCCGGAGGAAGTCTCATATTTCCCAGGCCGCTGGTGACCGGATGGACAACGCGAGCAACGTGGACCCCCACGTTTACTTCGTCGTCGTACCACGGATCTCCCGGCTCACCTCCCGGCGAGCAAATGCGGGAGCTCTTTTGCGGACGAGCCAAGGACGAGGGAGTCCGGCTCACCCCCGAGCTGAATCCAGCCCGCCTCACTCCTGGCAAACTCCTCCTCACTCTGCTGCAGCAGGGCTATAGTCGAGGCCCCAAGGCTCGCTGCTTGCTGTGCCCTTGTTTGTATGGTGGGTAAATCTGTCACGTGAGTTCCCCTTCTCCAGGCACGATAGGCAGGCACACACACACCATGCATATTCGAAGTGCTTCATGTCTTTTATTTTTAACGAAACAAAACAGGCATGAGAGCCTAACTCAACAACTGTAGATTAACCAAAGGAAACAGGAGTATAGTGAGGGTTGACCCCCACTAGAAAACTAAACACAACCCCTTAACTACCTAAACTAAAACCCAACCACCAGAAACCAAACTCAAACACTTACTAATGACACCCAGCTGTGACTAATAAACTAACTTTTCATATATATATATATATATATATATATATATATATAATGTGTGTGTGTGTTTGTGTGTAGGAATCTAACCCAGTTCAATTACTTAGAAGGGTAAAATATAAAATATATAAAAATATATTAGGAGTGTCAAATTAACACTTAAATTTCAAACAATTAATCACAGAAAAAATAACGCTTTAAAAAAAATGAACACTGATCGCATGTCATGTTGACTCCCTGACCCGGTTGGGTTCTGGCCACAGGTGCTCCGTAAAGTGAAGGAGGAGACGAGATCGTGCTGCTTGGCCCTGTGAATGAAAAGGACAAATGGAAAGGTTGATAGGCGTATCGTTCTCTGCAATTCATGCAATAAGGGGTCAAGGAGTCAACATGGCATGCGATCAGTGTTAATTTTTTTTGTCTCTGTTGCTGTATTTATTTTGTTACATACAGTACTGGAGAAAAAGTATGAAGGAATGTTATCCTATTGTTACTTATATGCATGAGCACTGGAACCATTATATTATTGGGTGACGTGCCACCCCCCCCCCCCTTTTAAAAATCTTTTGTTTCATTTATCCATCCAGCGATCTGTATGAGTAAAACACGCGAGATGCCAAGTGCAGCCCTAATTATTATGTGTATGTATGTTTGTGTGTGTGTGGAATGTTTATGCACACATTTTTCCACATATTCAAGATCAGCCAATATATGTCTAGAGTGCAAATTTTGTTTCTTCCTTTAGCACTGCTAAATATTAATAACAAATGCTTGAGGTGAATAATGTATTCAAAAAGGCCTTTTCTTAAATAACTTGACGGACAATCTCAAAGGACCAACAAACCTTGAGGAAAGTTTATGCGAGGGAAGACCTAGCTTAAGGTCCCATGTGGTGGCCAGACCTAATCATCCACCTTGAATCTAGGTGCTTCTCCGCTACCGGTTGGCCTGTCTTTTGAAGTGGTGAACCACCCTACTGCTGGACGTGTGTGCTCCTTCTACCTGTGGTAGAATGAATGGCTTGCAATCCCACGGGCAGATGCCAGTGAGGTGAGCTGCCATGTGGAATGCTCCAAACCTGCTTTCATTTTTTTGGATTATTTTTGTTATTTATCTTTCTCTCCATCTGTTTTTCATTCGGTCAACATGGCAACAACACCTATCAGATACAATAGAGATACTCTTATTTCTATTGGTCTACAATATACAATAAACTTATCTGTGTTTGTAACCCCGGATTCAAACCTGGCCAAAGGAGATCCTGAGGGAGAACAATGGACGCGACCCAAAGCGATGCCCCAGAGGGAAACGAGCTGGCATCAGGAACAGGCTGCGGGCTTGCGCACATCGTGCTCCCATACCAAGCATCCTGTTAGCCAATGTTCAGTCCATCAAGAACAAGCTTGATGATCTCAGTTTCAGAGTTAAGTTCCAGAGAGACATTCGGGACTGCAACCTCCTCTGCTTCGCCGAGACAGTGCTGAACCCAGTGGTACCGGACCATGCAGTACAACCGGCAGAGTCAGGGAAGGCCAGAGGTGGTGGAGTATGTCTGATAGTAAACAACAGCTGGTGTGACCGTGCGAGCACCTCTCTCCTCACACTATCCTGCTCACCCAACCTGGAACTGCTGATAATTACATGTCGCCCATTATATCTTCCTCGGGAATTGTCTGTTCTGTTTACATTCTGCATGATGCAGACTCAGACATTGCCCTATGTGAACAACGTGAGGCTCTCACACAACACCGAGCACTACATTGGGAAGTGGCACTCATTGTGATAGGCGACTTTAATTGAGTAAACCTTAAGCACACTCTTCCAAACCTCAAACAGCACATTACCTACCCACTAGGGGCTCAAGGACACTGCAGCACTGTTACACTCCGTTTAAGGACTGTTATAGATCTCAGTCTCTGCCGGAGTTTGGGAAATCAGATCATGCCACCATTTTCCTTATACCTGTTTATAAATAAAGGCTAAAACAGGAAGCGCCAATCACAAGGGAGGTCGTGCGCTGCATGGACCAATCAGTGGCCGCACTGCAGGACTCTCTTGAAGACACAGACTGGGACATGTTTCGGTGCAGCTCTGATTACGTCAGCATGTTTACGGAAGCGGTTGAGGGATTCATTGGGAAACTAGTGGATGATACAGTGGAGAAAACTGTTATGAGAAAATTTCCCAACCAGAAGCCGTGGGTGAATAAAACCATCCGCGACGCTCTGAGATTGCACACCGCTGCCTACAAGGCAGGGCTGGTCTTCGGAAACATGGACCAATACAAGGCTGCATCCTATCAGGTGCGCAGAGCAGTAAAACAGGCAAAGTGGAGCTACAGGGAGAAACTAGAGTCCCAGGTACAACAGTGTGACTCTTGAAGCCTATGGAAAGGAATGAGGACTATAAACAACCATCCTCTTCAATAGTGAGAGCTGATGCTTCACTGACTGATGAGCTGAACATGTTTTATGCTCGCTTCGATGCTGCAGCCAACAACGCCACTTTAAACAGCAGTGGAATTAGCTATGCGCACACAGACAGCGCTGGCGAGGGAAATGCTTCTATCATTACAGAGCATGCTGTGAGGAGTGCTTTCAGAAGAGTGAACACCAGGAAAGCAGCAGGTCCAGATGCCATCTTAGGTCGGGTCCTGAGAGCCTGCACTGACCAGCTAGTACCAGTGTTCACTGAGATCTTCAACCTGTCCCTGGCTCAGGCAGTATGACTGCATGCTTCAAATATTGTCCCTGTACCTAAGAAACAACAGCCTGCTTGCCTGAAGTATTATCGCCCAGTAGCACTGACCTCAGTTGTGATGAAATGCTTTGAGCAACAGGTCAGACACTTCATCACATCTTCACTTCCTGCCACCATGGATCGGCTACAGTTTGCATACCGGACTAATCGTTCCACTGACAATGCCATCTCCCATCTGCAACACACAACCCTATGTCACCTGGACACGGGCAGGGGGAATTATGTTAGGATGGTGTTTGTGGACTACAGTTCAGCATTTAACACCATAATCCCCTCAAAGCTCTTCATTAAGTTGAAAGATCTAGGACTCAGTCCATCACTTTGCCAGTGGGTCATCAACCTTCTAATAGACAGGCCACAATCAGTGAGGGTCGGAAAACATGTCTCTCCTTCTCTTTCTCTCTACAGTGGAGCTCCACAGGGCTTTTTTAAATCCCCTGCTGTACTCGCTGTACACGTATGACTGTGTAGCCAAGTCAGATTCCACCTCCATCATCAAGTTTGTGGATGACACTGTTGTGGTGGTCCTGATCTCTGATAACACAGAGAAGGCTTACCTGGAGTTGATTAGTAACCTGGAGAAATGGTGACAGGAGAACAACCTCCTCCTAAACGTCAGCAAGACTAAGGAGCTAAATGTGGACTTCAGCACAAGGCACGTGAGGAACTACCAGCCCCTCTACATCGGCAGGACAACAGTGGAAGGAGTGGAGAGTTTCCAGTATCTGGGTGTTCACATCACTCAGAACCTGTCATTGAACTGTCACACTAACACTCTGGTGAAGAAGGCCCATCAGCATCTTTTCTTCCTGAGATGTCTCAGGGACTTTCACCTGCCTCAGAGGGTGCTTAAGAACTTTTACACCTGCACCATCGAGCGCATCCTGATTTGATAACAGCACCAAGCAGGACAGAAGAGCTCTTCAAGGAGTGGTGCGCTCGGCCGAACACATCATTCTTTCTGAGCTTCTTGACCTACAGTGCATCTACACCAAGCAGTGCCAAACTAAAGCCAGGAAGATTATGAAAGAGCTCTGTCATCCTGACAATGGACTATTTTCTCTATTGAGGTCAGGGAAGCTTTCGCTCCCTTAAAGCCAAAACAGAGAGAATGAGGAGGAGCTTCTTCCCTATTCGGGCTCTGAACCAGGTGCAGATCCCAACTCTGTAATTATCTCCAGTATGATTATGCACAAAGTCCACAGCAATGTGTCTAGCTCCCTCCAACCAGTGACGCCACTCCTCTAACTCGGTTTTGACCGCCAGTAGCTCGCGGTTACCGATTTCATAATTGTGTTCCATGTCGGTCAGCTTCCGTAAATAGAAGGCGCAGGAATGGAGCTTCCCCGGGGTTCTATAGCTCTGTGAGAGCACCGCTCCTGCTCCAACCTCTGAGGCGTGAACCTCGACCACAAACGGTTTGCTGGGTCAGGAGGCTTTAGGATAGGGGCTGTAGTAAAGTTTTTTTATTTTGCTGAAAGCCGCTTTCGCGGACTCTGAGAATTGAATTTGTCTTTCACAGACTGGTGCTCTGGCCAATCCATGCGCGAGTAAATAGCGGAGGACTTGGCGGACGTGTGAGACATGTTCCAATAGGGAATTAGAATAAATCTGTATGTCATCCAAGTAGACTATTTTAGCAACAAAACACGTCATTCATAAACGCTTGAAAGAAAGACGGAGTGTTTTGATAAATCAAATGGAATTACATGATAATGGTAATGCCCGGATGTGGTACTGAATGCGGTCTTCCACTCGTCAGATGCTCAGATGCACACAAGATTGTATGCACTTGGCAGGTTGAGCTTGGTGTAAATGCTCGCCCCGCGGAGTTGTTCTATGGCCGGCGGAATGAGTGGGGATACTAAATTGTGACTGCGTTGAACCCCCTATAGTCAATGCAGGGCATCAGCCCGCCATCTGACAGGCCAGTCATGACATCTCCCTTCTGTCACTCTGTGTTCCCTGGCTCCACCCTTAATTGTATTCACCTGTCTCTGTGTTTGTAACCCCACCCTGTCACTGTATTTATATCCTTTTCTTTGAGTTCAGTCAGTTATGGCTTTTCATGTGTGTCTACCTAAGGTTTTTATTGTGTTTGTTATATGCTCCTTCATTTTATTTTCTGGTTTCAGTAATCATTAAAGTTTCATCTTTATTTCAAGTCTTGTTTTGCTTTGTTCTTAAACAAATTCATGTCTGCATGTCCTCCATACCCAGTGTCACAAAGACATCAAATTAAACATTTGAAACTGTATTATGTGTCATATTAAGGTTTGTTTAAAGATCTGAAACAATTACTGCCAAAAAAAGAAGAAATCAAAGGACTTGGTAGCAGGGCATCAGTGACCGCACCGAGACATTTTTGAATAATTTTTTTTTTTAAGAGAAATGCATTCAGCCTGTTTCACTTTCTCTAAATGAAACACCTGTATGGATGGTAGCAGTGACTCATGCTTGACTTTTTACTTAATTCAGTCTTTGAATACCAATATTGTGGCTCATGTGTATGTGTGTGAACAAATTCATGTCTGCATGTCCTCCATACCCAATGTCACAAATACATCAAATTAAACATTTGAAACTGTATTATGTGTCATATTAAAGTTTGTTTAAACATCTGAAACAATTACTGGCAAAAAAATAAGAAATCAAAGGACTTGGCTTGTGTGTATGTGTGTGTTTGCAGGAAGTGTTTGTTTCCTCTCCAGTAAGAAAGTAGTTGAGCTGCAGAGAGCAGAAATTCACTGCAAATTTTGCCCGAAATTTTTTACAGGTTCTGAAGAGGGGAAATGTGCAGAATCTGATGCTGTGTAGTCTACATAGATAAATTGTCCTTGAAGATTCGGCACCGTAAAAGAACAATATTGAGGACAATTGGTTCCCCTATTTTGAAGGGATTTTACATGCAGTTACTCGCAGACAAAAAGTTATTCTTATAATTTGTCTTTTGAATTAAATACATTTATTGTGCTCTGTTGATTAGAATGTTTTTGCAATTATTTGAGCTCATCAAACAGTAGCAATTAATTACACGGATGTCAATAGAAATTTGAATCGGGGATGAAATGCATGATCATATCACAGCCCATGTCATACATACGGGTGAAATTTTGCCCCAAAAGTGAAGAACCCCTTCACAATCAATTAAGGCCCTCCTCACCAGAAGGAAAAAATGGGCCAAAGCAATAAATCAACGGTGTGTCTTCCTCCAGCATCTACATGATCTCTTAAGCATCCTTGCTTATGCCAAAGAAGCACAATCCCTAAGCTTAATAAGTGCATGTGATAGTACATCGACAGTCAGAGCACTGCATGGGGCTCAATATTTTACACCAAGTGATGCACAGCAGATCAACCTTTATATTGGGATAGCTACAAATCACTGAAGTAAATTTATTAAAAGCTGCACAAGCATAAACCTTTTCCATGTGCATGCACATGTTTTGCTTATAACGCCATCGCCACATTTTACACCTTGAACCCCATGAAAATCTGTTATTCATCAACTTCTATAATGGTTCAGTAATGATTATGAAACTAACATGTAATTTACATAGTTTGCACTGTTGGCCTTTAGTATGGTTTTGGAGTGTCTGACTACAGAATAGGTCTGACCAATGAATGTAGTGGCACACTACATTCATTGGTCAGACCTCTAGACCAAAGTCATGTGTGAGCACACCACAACAGAGCACACAGCATAAACAGTGTGAAATTATTCTCTGTATTTAACCCATTTACAAGAGAAGCAGCAGGCAGACAGTGATGCAGCACCTAGAGAGCAGTGTGTGGGGATGGTACCTTACGCAAGGGTCCCTCAGAGGTGCCACTGGCAGTTCTGGAATTTAAATCCATAACCTTCCAATCACAGGGCCAACTCCCTAACCACCAACCCACCAGCTGCCCCAAAGCATTTAGACTGCAGCTGTGAACTGGCTGTGAACTGGCGGGCCTCGTTTCGTGAGATTGTCACGTTATCATGCAGAACCACAGAGACAGGATAATCTCATTTCAATTGCAATTTCTATATTAGTGACTGGTGGCCACATTTATTATGCATCCCAAATATTTCAGCCTTACTCAGTATATATTATTTTTTGGATGGTTTGTACTTAAGTATTATTGAATTTTCTTACTTGCACTCTTACAGTTATATTTCTAAAATACTTATGACTGCCTCATGTTGACCTTTAAAATTTTCAGTACAACTTTTATAAATCTATATGTAATAATGTACATTGCAGTGGTTCTGACAGTGTTCCAATATTAATGCATGGAACGCATATGCTACTATAAAAGTGCATTGGCATTTTACAGATATATAAGTAAGTCTGTAGCAAGTGCATAGTATTAAAATAATGCACAAAAGAAGCATATTCTAAGTTTTTTGTGGATCATTACCATGTTAGACTGAATGCTGAAGTCAGTACCCATACTTTTTTTTTTTTTTTCAATCATTTTTTATACATTCTCTGTTCATTTTTCACCTAGGTACAAAATGAAATCTGTCTATAAAACTTAATCACACTTATTTTCATAAGTTTCTGTGTTTTATGAAACTTAACAACCAGTCTAGGTCTAAAATGAATGACAAAAGCATATTACATAAAAAAAGTAAAATCTCAGATTGCCATTTTGTGTACTTTATTTGTATTTCATTAGATTTTAATGCTGTATATGTTTGTATATAGATTTAAATGAAATCAAAGCTGAAAATGAAAACGTGTTGAAAAGGAATTAAAAAACGAATATTGATGTGTTGTGTAAAAATAAGGCATAAATGATCAAGATACTGAATTTGATACTTCTACAGCCAGGGAAAATTTTAAATATTTCCTCATCTATACTGAACAGATCCAATGCAAGCCAGCACAGTCATCCTCATGTAGTACTGGTATTCCAAACCTGTAGTATAGCTTTGGTCTGCCAGAAATATCCCATTTGTCTAGGCCTTTTCTTTAAGTATGTGGGGAACGCACTGTATCTGAGAACAAGGCCTTCCACTTCTGAGGAGTAAATAATGCAGGCTGGAAGTCTGTTTCTTTTATCAACATAACTTAGTCTAAGTTTGCCCTCCACACTGAGAAGCTTGTCAAGGACGTGTGTGTGTGTGTGTGTGTGTGTGTGTGTGTGTGTGTGTGAGAGAGAGAGAGAGAGAGAGAGAGAGAGAGAGATAGAGA
>JBBJLS010000023.1:7302496-7321146 GCA_037577275.1 Bryconaethiops microstoma
GGATAGGGCAATGAAAGATACATTTGGAAACTTTAACAATATATACATAATATATCAAACTTTATTTAAAAAATGTGAAGAATTTTGTGTCAAATAGGCCCTTTAATAAACTCAGGCCACTCACTGGTTCAATAGCTAAGCACAAAAGTGGCTGGTCCATGGTTGTGAATGGAACCTGGCTAATACTGAAGTTTTTAATGGACCCCAGCAAGGGATTAACACAGAGTTGAAGTATGAGACTGAATTCAATTAAGATTTAATGATTATTTCTGGCTTTGTGCTTGTTCCTTTTAGTTAAAGTTGTTGAGGAAGAAATATGGTTGTAAACATAACAGATTAAATGCCTCCATTTCACATTAGAGCAACTCCACAGCCTATTTTGCTATGCTGGGTATTGTTTAAATATGTGTTAATGAGGAGTGTTGCTTTTTAATTCTCTAGGAATTATATGTTCCTTGGCTGGCTCCTAATTCACTGTTGGCTCCTAATTCACTTTGCTGAATGTCATGGTTGCTGTGCTATGGACTGTTAATCAAAACAGATGCGATGCTAAGTTTGGCAGAAATGACCTTTGGAGGATCAATTTTGGGATCTGCATGCTCTAGTATGAAAAAAGCACACAAGTAGGTAGAGGAAGGCTTCAGAACAGAGGGAGCATCAGACTCTAAAATGCATGAGAAACACCTCTGAATATAGAATCATACTTAAGTAAAGGAACCTCTTTAAACACCTCTGAAAGTGAGAAAATCACATAAATGATGCAGTAAAATGCCCTCCAGTAGTTATGATATTTCAAGTCAGAAATAAACAGATACATAGACATTTTTGTGCTGCCTAGATTAATTCTGCTTCTGACCGTCAAGCTGATATTAGTATTGCACTGCTTGCATGAGCCAAATTTATCACATATTATCACATATATAAATTCTAGTTTTGCCATTATACTGAATATTATGATCTTGTTACAGCACTGCAGAATACACAATATGTATAAATGAGGCTTGCTAAGTATTTGTGAATACAACTGCATCTAGTTATATCACTGTATTTTCCAATGTGAAAATTGTGGGAAATCTTGAAAAAAAAACCCTTTAGCTCTTCCAACAGGCATTCATTTGTTATTTTAATGAAACTGGGTACTCTACAACCTTTCACTATTATCTGTTCTTCAGCTGGGTTATCTCTCTAATAGCCAGCTTTGTTTGCAATGGAATGGAAGTGGCTTTGCTGCTGATGGGGCATCAGGTATTATTATTTAATTATTATTATTTAATTTTGAGGAATATCTTAACCAGCAGTCCTGCACCATAATCAAACTTGCTTTGCTAAAATTGAATGCATAGTTAATGATTGCTTGCATCTCTGCTGGTTACTCTGAATCTGACCATTTTCTGCCTGGTTTCTGTGATAAGGTGCTGGTGAAATCTGGAGAAAATAATCTTTTAAATTTAATGTAATCTCTAATACATTATGATCCATGGGGGAAAAAACATGGTTCAGTTAATGAGACGTAATCTGGTCTGTGAATGAGCACTACAAGTAATCAAGTTCTGTGGAAGGTAGACGAAGCACTATACCATGTTCTCAACCACAGCTGTCTTATTATGCTGCTACAAGGGCATTCAGAAAGGGAACCTGTCAAACTGCTTTATGTGTCAATGAACTTTGTCCTTTTACTTGAATTTTGACACCAAAAGGAAAAGCCTGCAGTCTCTATGAAATGCCTTAGTGCCATTATGTGCTTTTAGCATGGCATTGGTCAACTCTTTATAGGCAAGCTTATAGAGAAAGTAGTTCGTAAACAATTCAGTCACTTTTTAATCACGTCAGTGTCACAGTACAGAAGCTGCTTTAGTTAAGGTATTAAATGATGTTCACCTGAATACAGATGCAGGTACGAACTGTACTGGTGCTGTACTGTATCTGAGTGCAGCCTTTGACAATGACAATAAGTGCAGTCTTTGACAAGATTTGACAATCTTGAAAATTTGGTTGGGCTTAGTGAAGCACATAACTGAATGCATAAAAACTTTCACCAGTTAAATAAAGACAAATGGAAATGATCTTGTTTGGAAATAAAGAGGGAAGATCACTTCTCAGTCCCAACTCGGAATCCAGAGCGCTTAAGACGTCAGCCTATGTAAAAGATCTTTGCACGATCATGGATGGCGGTTTTAGTTTTAGTGACCAAAATAAAGCTCTAACAAAGTTAGCATTTTGGCAAACAAGGGTCCAAACAAGCCTTAGTGAAAAATGATCCCCATCTTTATTTTCTTCAGTGTTATTGCAATTGCAATGCTCTCCTCACTGGAATTTCCTGGTAAAATTGCGTTCGGTCACTATGCAGCTCGATGATGGAACAATTTGCCCATCAGAATCAGATCTGCACCACCTGTAGACACCTTTAAAAAGCAGCTAAAAAACATTCTCCTCCATCTTTTTTTTAATACCAACACTTCCACTGCATTCCTTTATTTCTTTTGTTTCTTTTATACATTTATTTTTTACTTTCTACTATTTTTAATGCTTAATATTTTGTTCTATTCATGTAAAGCACACTGAATGACCTTTGTGAATGATAATGTGATGTGTGTGTGTATGTGTGTGTGTATGTGTGTGTATGTGTGTGTGTGTGTGTGTGTGTGTGTGTGCGTGTGTGTGTGTGTGTGTGTTTGTGTGTGTGTATAACCTGAGTTGATCTGTGCTATGCTATGCTGTGATTTTCTGCCATTTCTGCCATTTTGTAATTGTGTTCAAGCCTGTATGATTCTTCTTTTCATGGTTTTATACAGCATCCTGTGTTGAATTCTAGGAAGACATTCACAGTACATTAATACTGGAAACTGGGTAACAGTTATACTTAACGGGTGGTAACGGTAGTTAACATTAGCCAAGTTAGCTAGTACATCCTGAACAAACAGAAAAGTATTTATGTCATTCATCATGCAGTAGACTTTTATGTATAAACTTGACAGTTTGTAAATAACGCTTGTAAGTATCTGATTAACACTGCTTCAGCTAGCTATGGGATTCTCTCTGTGAATTTTACTGTTCCTTGGTTGCACCAAGCTAATAACAGTGTACATTCACTTCCACACATTCTCACACAGTTTAATACTACACAGCTCTAGCATAAGCCATGTAAGACATGTATGTAGCATAAATTGTACTTTATATATTGTGGTTTTTAAGAGAATCCTTTTGTAAATACTTGTTTAAATGAAGTCAAATCGTGAACATTTTTAGAGGACCCTGTTTGGATTTTCTGATACAAATAGAGACAGAAGTAATAAAACTAACTGTTCTAAAACAGAAGTTCAATAAGCTTTGGTACTTGGTGACACCAGAAAACATTTTAGAAGTAAATAAATCATAACATTTTGGTGGAATATTGCAGAAAAATGAAGAATTTGATGATATGGTGAATAGTTGATTTGAGCTATACAAGTATAAGAGAAGGCTGATTTTCTGTTCTGTTCAGAAAGTATCTGTTTGGGTGTTTTTGCTGTGATTCTGAATCAATCCTCAGTTTGGATCACTTTTTGTTCATGGGAATTTGGATACTTCCTTAAAATTGACCTCAATATTGTTCATCCATGTATGGATTAGTGTTGCAATTTCACTGGATATTCGTTTTGTATGGATTATCTTGTCCTTCTCAATGTAATATTAATCCCAGGAAACAACAACCGCACAATTACAAAATGCAAATTTTTTTTACCCTGTGTACTTGATAATTATGTAGCTGTCAAGGAGCTGACATTTTTACAGCATTGAATCAGCTGCCAAGCTTTTGTGTGTTGGTGATAAGCTCCAGTTTGTTTGAGCAGGTTACCCAGTGTGTCCAGCACCAGGTATCAAGTAGGCTGGGGGATTTTATCTCTGCTTTTTATGAGACATCCCCCTACCACTTTTTGATATCTATTTGCTATTTTTCCTTTTGTGAGACTGTGGCTTTAAAATGCAATATTTATGGTTCCACTGCTATAGCATCTAAAACATGTGAACAAAGGAATGCTGTCTGCCAAACACTAAATATGTCCATTAGGGGGAAAAAAGCATTTATGTGTGCAAGTGCCCTTGGGTACTTGTGCCGACTGAAATGCTTTTGTTTCCTTTCTTCCCCACCCCTTCCTACACCTCTTTTTTCTTCTCTACCCTTGGTGAAGTGTTTTTTTTTACTTCCCTCTTTGGTTCTGTTTTTTTTTTTGTTTTTTTTTTGATTCGGCATCCATGTTTGCCTCAGGATGTCTGTCACAAATTGCAGTCAAATGTTGTGACAATGCCTTTTGTTTTTTACTCCCATGCCTTTTTATGACCCTCTTTTTTCCTTTTTCTTTCTTTTTTCTGTTCTTTCCCTCAAGGTCTGGCGCACCTGATGTTAAAGAGCCAAGGTATGGGCCTCCACCCATTTTTCCCTTTTATTTTCTTGCTCTGCTAACCCCCCCCCCCCCCCTCCTTTTTATTTTGCTTGACCTATTCCCTTCCTCTAAAATAAAGTTACATGTTTTGCTTTTTGCCTTGTCTTTTCCTTTCCCACCTCCCACCCTCCCTGTCCTGTTGGGTCGGTGTCCTCTCATTCTCTGCTGTTTGTGTGTCCTTCATGTGCGTCCCACCCCTGTCCTGTCCACTGGCCCAGCCCCAGGACCCGCTCCACTGATGACCACTGCAGCTGCAGGTAATGCTTTTATGATCTCCCTCTCATGCTGGTTTGGTCCTGCTGTGGGGCGGTCTCATGCTGCCCAGAGAATGACCAGAGCCACACCTCTGCTGTCATTCTAGTTGTTTGGCTTTCCAATATCCAATTAATTTTGCACATGACAAAGTGTTCAGACTCTAATACAGTGTGATCAAACGGTATTTTTTATAAAAGCTAGATGACTTTTTGAACTGTCTTTTTTGCTTCATGTTCCTTTGCCAAAATGGGAAAAGAAACAAAAAGCAACAAAGATTGCTAAGCACTTTCTTAAAACTGCATCCTGGGATTGTCTGCTTTGTGTATTTTTCACACTCATATTTCAAGCCACTTCACATGATTTTGTTATGGTGTAACACTGTCTAAAAGCACAATGATTTTCCTCCAAGAGTCACCATAAGACATGGCATCAAAACACTTGAAAGTGCCACATTTATTTAACAGATTCAGTTTGATCTTCCTGTCTAAAGCAATAACTGAATGCAGCTTGATTCGAGAGCCACTAACTGACTTGTCAATCTTCATTACTTGTAGTTATTACAGGACTTTGGGAGATAAACAGGGCTTCATAATTACATCATTAGTAATGCCAAGCTTATAAAACTCATACAAGGGTGTGTGTCTTCATTAAGAGGAAAAATTCTATATTTTTCGATGTCACAGAGCTTTTGTTGACTTTTTCTTTAAAAAAAAGGAATTCTACATAGAATTTTGCTATTTCATAAGAGAATATTGGTGTTCAAATTAGGTGACTCCCGTTAGATAGATCTTTAATACAAACTTTGATAGGGGGAAATCCCGCAAATGTGTTTTCAAAGAAACTTCTGATAGGCCACTAAGGGCCACTGGCAAAACTCATCATTGACTGAATGAAGAATTACAGTGCATTCTGTTCATTTCTGATAGATAATGCTGTAATATCATATTTCTAATATCATAAGATCAAACGTCAGAAGTCTATAGAACTTACGGGTTTCGGATAGTTACACCCATTTATTTTAATTGCATAATATGTTATAAAAAACTGCCATTTTTGTTCCTATGACTCAGTATAATTAGGTCATTGTATTAAGTTTTAAAGCAATAACTATTCAAAATTAAGGATGCTACTTAAATATTGCAAATTGCACATGACAGCTGTATAATTAGATTGTATTTCCGTGGGAAAATGCAAAGTGTGATTGCATGGTTGCTATGGAAACTAGTGTTGTTGCAAGGCTGTTGCTATAGTGTTGCTAGGTGGTTACCAATGGTGCAGCAGTGGCACATTTATCACCCATAAAAACGTGAAGATATGGCCTCAAATCAGCTAACTGAGCTGGTTAGCAACTTGGCTAAGCAACAATTGTAAAACATGCAATCACATACTTATTATTTAAAACAACTATTATTAAATTTATTAAATGGGTGGAGCAACGGGAGGAGATGCAGTGGAGCAGAAAGTCATTTCGAACCACTCTGAATAATGTAAATGAATTGTTTCTTTATTCATACCCAAAATGGAGTTACAAATTGGTCGAGACAAGTCAATTATGTTATATTGTCATTTCAACCACATATAAACGGTACACTGTGAAACAAAACAACGTGCCTTGAGGACCATGGTGCAACACAAGAACAGAACATAACTGAACACTGACAAGACAGGACAAAAAAGTGAGCAAGTAAAAAAAGCAATTATACTTACGCACTCAAACTAACAGTTTTAACTCCTGTTACAAGGCTTATCTCTTGTAAAGCTGTTTTTTTAGTGGCTGATTTCTCCTCCAAGCTTCAGCATTTTCTCTGGCTCTCTGCCAGCAGCTTGTTTGATGTGACAATGGCTAAAGTTAAATAAAAGGAATAATAATGTGACGTCCCTGGTCAGCGGCTGCTAGAGGCTGCCCTGCCCTGACTGACTTTTATTTTGACGTTGTGTCTGTATACACTGGTTTTTGGTTTCATATCATTATTTACAGTTGTCCGTAGAATCTGTTTAAGTTAATTTCAGTTCTCATTGGTCCTCTGTTCTAACCATCTGTGTATTTAGGTTCCACTGTGTTGTACTCCTTTGTCAGTCCACTGTCTTATATTAGAGTTTATACCCGTTATCTACCAGTCCTATGTTAGAGTTAGTGTGTGATTTGTCTGGCTTCAGTTTCAGTTTGTTTTGTGTTTTGCCCCTTGTGCCTCATTGTGTTTATAAATAAAGTCTAGTAAAGATGGAGTTCCATATCTGCGCCGCCTTTGGACCCCTTGCCCACGCCAACCTGACAGATAGACCAACCTACTAAAAAGGTGCAGCGTATTTCCCCATGGACACGTGGAATAGCATGATGAGGTCTGCGAGTGCGGCAGGGAGGACCAGGCAGGGTGAGGAACCGATGAGGGTGAGTCGGTACTCCATCTCCGAGCTGCTGGGTTAGATCAGCTCCGATGATGAGGACGCTCAGGACTGCTGGGACAGCAGGTGGGCAGACACGCCGACAATCCTGGCTCCGAAGTTGTACGCCGGCTCCCTCGTCTTTGTTCCCGGGAGCCATGCCAACATGACAAATAATAACTAGATTGAATAGCTGCAAGAAAATGTGAAGTGTGCACTCTGCGTCTCATGTGTTTCACTCATACAAATCACTGGGTGGATAAGTTGGGGCACAAAACAAATGATTTTTTAAAGTGTGGGGACACTTCTCCCCATAATGTAATTGTCCCGGCACCCATGCATACAAGGCATCTCAATCATAGCACACCTTCATACTATTTGTCCAGTACTGTAAGTGACAAACTCAGTAACAGAGACCATTTTGTCATGGAGTTAGTTAATGGGTCACAGGTAGACATGCTCAGTTTGGGTCTGAGTGCCTGGTCCAGTGTGACTGGCCGCTAACGCTGTGATCAGGGACTGTGCTGGCTCAGACCTCTGGGTTAGCTCCTAAATGCTTTGCATTGAGGTGATATTTTAGATCTAATGTACTGGGTACATGGGTGCCGGATCCCCTCAGGAAGACCGCCTGTGGCAACACCATCTTCACCGATTTCCACAGAACACCTCAGCCCCCTCTACACACCAATGAGCACTGCGTGGACACTTCACTCCTCCCTTTCCCATTCCTAAATTCAATAAAACTGCACCGACTCCCATCCCAGCATGGTTGACAACTGACCCTTCACCTCTATGTCTGTGTCCACATCCACTAGGTGGCACAAAAAATCTTTCCCAATGACAGATTAACCAGTGGACCACGTGAGTGGGTTAAAATAACTACTTTAAAAGCACATATAAAATTTTAAACCACTCTAACGCAAACATACTTTTTGCTTATTAGTAACAACAGTTGTTAATAACGACAAAACTAATACTCTCAGACTTATACTCTCAGGCTAACACAGATTTGACTTTTTCCAGTCATGGGGCTGGTCTTTCCTAATGCCATGTTTTTAGTTGCTAATTTCTCCTCTGCACTGTTCTGGAGTGGGGGTGTAACTTTTAAACTTTCTGTGAAGGGACTTTTAGAGGTGGACTTTAGAATGGAGCATCTAACCCCAAACCCACACTGAATCTCTCTGTTAACACCTTAAAAATCAGATCTCACTCTCAAACTACCACCTTGGGGGTATTTTTTCTATTTTTGTACTTGTTTTTGTTCTTTTCTAATATTCAAAGCCTTACACAATGTGTAATTGACAAGAATCGTATATGCTTTTTTTTTTTTTAGCTTAGGCTGGCCAATATTAGATAAATGTGATTTTTGTAATGTCACCATCTATTTGGACACAATTGACCCCCAAATATCTGATAAAAACATACATGTTTTTGGTTTTGAAAAACTTCACACACAATATACAGTGGGGGCAATAATTATTTGATCCCCTGCTAAATTTGCAAGTTTGCTGACTTACAAAAAAAATGAATAGTAGGATCTGGAACAGTAGGAACTGGAACACACTAGGAACTGGAACTACAGGTTTTGCACTAGGAACTGGAACTACAGCTTTTACACTAGAAACTGAAACTACAGCTTTTACACTAGAAACTGAAACTACAGCTTTTACACTAGAAACTGGAACTACAGCTTTTGCACTAAGAACTGGAACTACAGTTTTCACACTAGGAACTGGAACTACAGCTTTCACACTAGGAACTGGAACTACAGTTTTCACACTAGGAACTGGAATTACAGCTTTCGCACTAGGAACTAAAACTACAGCTTTTGCACTAGGAACTGTAACTACAGTTTTCACAATAGGAACGGGGACTACAGCTTTCGCACTAGGAACTGGGGCTGCAGCTAATGCACTGTAACCTGGGGCTGCAGCTTCGTCAGACATTTATGGGCATCCTTATCTTGGCCCCCGTGCTCCGGAACAGATTTCCAAAAACATTTTCTGGTGCACACCAACATGTCGGAGATGGGTCTGGGAGTGGTCCTGTTCCAGGAGTTGAAGGGCAAGGGGCATCTGATTATTTATGTAAGTAGAAAGATCACACCTGCTGAAACCTGGTATGCTGACATTGAACGAGAAGCCCTGGCCATCAAGTGGGCAGTGACTGGAAGTATGTTTGTGCTCATCACGGACCACGCTCCACTTTAATGGATCGCTACAGAGGCCAACAACAATAGCCGGATCACCCAGTGGTTTTTGGCCCTCCAGAACTTCTCATTCTTTGGTTTTGACATATCCGTGTAAAGACTTCTGGTTCTGACACATCCTTGCCGCCTCTGCCACCACCCCAACAGGAACCCTTGTCAGAGTATTGAAGAGTCCGCGTCACGCCGCCCTTGTCTCCACGTGCAGGTTTATTTATGTTTGGCGCAGTGTCGGGGCAATGCACTTGCTTCGGCGCATAGCGGATTGCCATTGTCAGGGCACCTGCTAAGTGTCACCTGTGATTAGTCTTTGAGTTAAGAGTCAAGTGTCTCTGTCTTATGATTGGTTTTCGTGTCTTCCCCCCTCGTGTCTTACTAGTTTAAAAGACAGCCGAGTGTGCTGTAGTTTAAAAGACAGTCGTGTCTTACTAGATTAAAAGACAGCCGAGAGTCCCGGTGTGCGGTCACTGTCAACTTCCCATGTCTGGTCTGCTCTTCCTGCTGCTCATCCAAAGAACGGGACATCGTCTACTCTTCATATAAAGCCAGTAAGCTTTGAACGTGCTCACCCTCTCTCTCTTCCAGCCTCACAGAAGTAATCAGCTGAGCTGTCCCGTCAGCTGTCTGGGGAACTCGTGGGCTGCTGCGAGTAGTGGAGCTTCGGTTCCAGAGTTGTCTCAGTGCCCCCAGACTGGGGTCTAGAAGTATTGGGTTCTGCCCTGCCAAAGTTGGAAGTACCTCACTGAACATAAGAGGGAGTAACCCTGATCCACAAGCCCGGAGGAAGAACCTGGAGTGAAACGCTGTGGTTAACGACTCAGTGGCATTTGTGTTGTGGGTTCATCATTAAAACCTCAGCGCTAACTGATTCCTGCATTTGCGTCCTCCTTCCTGTGGCAGACATGACAGGTTCTACACAACAGATGATCACAAAACAAAGCTTGCAGTGATGTATGAAGCCTCCACCAGGGCCGATCTTAGGCATACACGAACTACGCATCTGCGTAGGGCCCCGACTGTGAGGGGGGCCCCGCCGCGGAAACCCCCCCAGAACTAGCGAGCGTACCACACACACCCCAGGACCGCATAGGGCACCCAAGCTGCTAGGAATGATTCTGCCTCCACTGTTGACTCAAACACACAGAAGCTCCAAATAAGGGCAACCTTTTGTATAAGAGAGCATTACTTTCTGAGGGTTAGTCGAGTAAAAGCTCAAAAATAAACATTTTTTTACTACACAGTGCATGGATGAACACAAGAGACACCCAAACACTGGTTTTATGGCCAAAAATAATTTGCATTTGTGTTTTTCCGTGTTTTGTTCCTTTCTGTCTTTATTACCCATGACATCACAGACTCTCTCTCCTACACATGTTTTGAAGGTTAATAAATATAATTAAAAATAAATAAATATAAATAAAATAAAACATAAGAACAATAGTGTGGTTGTTGATGTAATCACAATAATAACTATCTAAAAAGGGTATAGGTTGAAAAAAACTACATTAACCTTGGACATGACAGATTGGAGTGTTCTAAGTAACAAACATTTCACAACAAAATGTCAATATGGATCACCCATTTCAAGGAATTCCACTGTGTTTCTGCAACTCTAATCAGTTGTCCTGGCTGGATTACTAAACTGTGACACAAAATGTCATGTTTTGATATAATAAAGTTAAATGCATCCAATCTAAACTTTAGCATAGAAATACTTAGTTATAACTAGGGGTGTTGAATTAACATATTAATTGTGATCAATTAATCACAGAAAAAATTACATGTTAAAAAAATTTATGCTGATTAATCACACCACGCAACTGTAACCTGTTCCGTTTTTCTGGCGAAACATTCTACCCATCGAGATGTGCTACCATGCCCTTCTGCATATATGCAGTTCCACAGTCTTGGGATTCAGTGCCACACTCATGAATCTGTGCTACCTTGGGACATTGGCAGCTTTATAAACATCAACAGAGCATTTTTCCACAGGATAGCATAAATCGATTGACTCTTCAGTCAATTTGCGCTGTATAAACGGGCTCTATGCACCTCTTAAGCTCTATCTATCTAGGCTCTTCTCTTTTAAATAAAATATTTTTTTCTCAGATTATGCATATTATTTCTCTATTTCTCATCATTATCAGTGTTAATCTGACGATAAACTGTATGAATGTTATTAACTTCAAGGTAGCACTTTTGATAGGGAAGCACAATAGACAATGCTGACTGTTTGACAGTTGGTATGATGGAATGCTGGAGTGTAATCAAAAAGTTCCACTTTTGGTTTTCACCTTGCAAATCTCCAATGAATACCATTTCTTCCCAGTCTCCCCTTTAATAGCAGTATCAGGAAAGCTGACCCTCTCTGAAGCAATTGAAGCTTGCAGTTCCTTAGGTGTTCAGTTCTTTTGTGACCTCCACAGATAAGTTATTATTTCCTCTTGCAGAACTTTTGGTAGGACTGCCACGTCTGGGAGGATTCACTAGTGTTCAAAGTTTTTTTCTATTCAAAGTTTTTTACAGCTCTCGCTGTAGTCTTCTGGAGTCCCAGTTCTTTAAAATGGCCACTAATTCTTTCCGAGTTGATATATTTTACAAATTTCTTGTCTATTCTAAAATTATCACAGCATAGCTTGTTGCTTGTTGAGACCTTCTAGCTTTCTTCACAACACATAATTGTTCTGTTTAAGTGATTTCTATATTTAACAGGACTGGCAGTAATCAGGCATGGGTGCATCTAGTTTACTTATTCCTGCTAAATTTGCTTGATTGGTTGAAGGATTAGTCTAACAAATATACAAAAACATGGTGAAATCAGTAGGAGGCAAATGCACTGTATATTTGAAATAAAACATTATTATACTATCATATACTAGTTTGCATTCTACTCCATCCACGTGAGAGTAAACGACCTTGAAGCCAGTTTGTTCTTTTCTACTTACCTTTAGGTAGTCATCAAGATTTTTAAAAATAAATGGCAGGGTCCTAGGGTCTGCATTGATTCTGTGGCTGATGGTTAGAGTGGAAGGCATCCATTCATGAAAAGAGTTAATTGTTGTAGAATGAGGGAGGCGTCGACCCAAATGGTGATTTGCTAATCACAGAAAGTGGACAGTGAGTGGGAGAGCAACTTCTGAGTACAGTGGCATTGCTGCCAGGCTTTGGAGTAGAAAACATGGTGTCTGTCTTGTACTATTGCAGATGACAAAAAGAAATCGAATACAGACTGAAGCCACTTTAGGCCGCTGAAGGAAGTGGCTCATTTTTCTCAGCCTGGCCCCCGGCTGTGCTGCCAGATCAAACTCTGCTAGATTGATCAGTCTGAAAGAATCACAGTCTTCCTTTTTTACCTGCTATTTTATGGTCCCAACTCCTTTTCAGGTGTCATTTTTTCCAGTATATTGTGGCTGTATGTGGATTTAGAGCTTATTCAGGAAAGTGATTAGCTTATAGAAAGTGATTAGCTACATACATATATTGCTCAGTGACATGATCCCATGTATATTGGAATTATTCGCGGATTGAATTTGACTCCCCACCCTCCTACACACACATATACACACCACACGTACACATTGAATTGTAAAGCTAACACTGCTGATCATGAAGTGTTCTCTCAGTCCGTACATCTAAATGTCAGTATGGAATGTTTCTGAAGCCCATGGCAGGCAGTGGTGCCAAGACCACTTACGTCTTTGTATTGTATTGATATCATACAGCGGACATTTTTCCTTATGTTTACCTTAATTTATATATTTTAAGGTGTTAAAATCGTGGACTTATTACCTCTCAAAGTACATAACATTTGAATGCACGTGGTCCATGACCACAATGAGTAAAACATCAAATGCAAAATATTAATTTTCAGAGTCTGTTGCATGGATCATGAAAAGTAAACAAGCAACAAAAGATGATTTGCAAATTACATTCTCTAGAATAAAATCCATCGAATGTGTTTGATGGTTCATCTAGTGTAACTGTGTTGAGTTTAATTATTTTCTGGATACATGTACAATTTGAATTAAAAGACCAGGTGCAAATGGAACCAAAAATTATTTTCTCTTTACAACCATTCCAAGTTGGTCATGCCGAGGTTAGACAGAACAAAACTGTATTATATGCTGGGATTTCCCTTAATTATTCAAGCACACTTGGGGCTCCTGTGCATCACTGGGGCTCCTGCTCAATGTGCTAAAGCATCTGCCAGATTAATTTTTCCATATCTTCTCTTTTATTCACCACAGAAGAATTTAGCTATATCACAGGTCTAAAGTAATGCTTGGGGTTTACATCTGAGTAATGACTCAACAATGACTATGTATTAATCTCAAAGAAATAGCAGAGCAATATTCTGCATTTTTAATTCACTTTTTTTTTTTTAAGGAAAGAGGTCTTTTCTTTTCCCTTGGCTAACTATGTTCTCTTGGGTTGATAAAATTTTGATGGAAGAGCTTTGTGATTTTAGGCAAGGCATTTTTTTCCATTTGTGTAACGTGACTGTTGGTTGTACCCTTCACACTTTTGATTAAGACATAAAACGATCAATTCTCAGTGATATTTTCTGAGGCTCTATAGACGGCGTTCTACTGATTAATGGGTGTTCTGTCTGCTCAGCCATAATGACCCTTCCACATTCAAAATTTGCAAACAGAGAAAAATCCATCTCTTATTCTTGTGAGGAAATGCAGTATATAAATTAGTAATGTTTCAATGCAGAGTAATATAGCTATTATGTACGATATTCAGTTTTTCTTTTGATACATTAACAATACTTTGAATTAGTTACCTCCTTTTTGCTAAAGAATATGCATGCAATAGTTTTATTAACGCTAAATTCTGACCTTACTCATTTTTATAGATCTCAATCTGATGCTCAAGCATTGTATTCATTGTAGAACAGGACTTTACTGGAGTTAGACTGCATAGAGCAATGCCTCAGTGAAAATGACTTATTTCCTGTATAAAGAGTTTGTGAGAGTGTGGACAGCATAGTTCACAGATTAACATTTACTTATGTTATTTTTTGCATTTTGGCAAAGCATGTGTTTCCATTATGTTCTGAATTTATTTATTTTCCTCTTTTTTATAGGTGGTCCTGATTCAGGTAAGAATATTTTCTCTCTGCCCACTTCATCTCTACTCTTGACTCTTCCTCGCTTAGGGTGCATACAGGGATGGGATGAATATTTAGTTGTTAAAACAGACCATGGTTCGCATTGATGTTGATTGGGCACCAATGCGAACCATGGTCTGTTGTGTGAAGACTAAGAGAACGTCCCTTGGCTTCATAGTGAGGAGTTTGTTGTTCCAACACAGCTACATTGTGTAGTAATGGTAAATACTTTATAATGTGAATTGAACAAATAAATAAAAAATAATGCTTTTTCCTTGGCCACCTTAAACTGGATCATGCCACCAGAAGTTTTGGCGTGCTTTGGTACCCAAAATTGGATACTTTTAAGGGTTCTCTGATGGACAGCTCTGTGGGTCTTCCTTTGGGTTTTCTTAATGTGCTTTATGTGCTTTCCGATCTCATGTAACTGTGGCTTTTCCTTTGATTTTCTGCTGAGATTCCAGACTCCTTTTAGAAAGGTGAATTATTATGACACACTTGTAACTCATTTTCCTATTCTAAAGTTTCTGAAACATGTTTGTGATCATGTTTACAAATGAGTTTAAGTAAAAGTTTATATTAGGACTGTTTCAAGGAACAGTGCTTAGCTAATAGTATGTAATTGGGGTTGTCCCTACTAGGCTAAGTGTGCACAGTGTTTAAAAACCCATAACAACACTACTACTGCACCACTAGTAGTATAATGGATGGATAATGATTTTCACATTTTCAAATGGTCATTAAACACAAAAAACAGGCAGTTAATACAACTATCATCATTTTGTCTTTAAAAATATATTTTCCTGTTTTTATAGGCACCCTTCCTCCTGAAGGTGGCAACAATGAACCAAAGCACTGTTTGCCATGAGCAATTTGACTTAATTAGTTTCTTTTATGAATTCTAGTTCACAACATGCTACATCACTAAAAATGAACTGTCAAATAAAAAGACAGTTACATTTGTGTGTGTTTGTGTGTGTGTCTGTGTGTATAAGCGTGTATGGATAGGGTATATTGAATAGCATTTTTGCTTTAAAAACGCATCCATAAGCACAACACACAGATTAGAAAATACTGGCATGACTGATGGTGCTCTTTCATTGACAGACAAGGTGGAGTGTGCAATATCAGATGGGCCACATTACATCTGTATGCCTGAGATAGGTCCATGCATAAAATAGACCACTGTGTCCACTGATCACTGAATGTGGATGGTAAGCCTACATGTGTGTATAATTCTACTTTTTAAATAAAGAAATTATCATTAAGCAGTGAGTGAGTGGATGCTAGAATATTCTTTTCTTCATCATAGCAATCTTGTCTTGAGCTGTCGTTCTTATGGGTCACCTATTGTTATTGATGTATCGGTCCCTCTTTAAACTCTAAACTCTAAAGTTTAGCCTTAGAGATTCTACTCTGATTTACTTGTAGAACTAATTTAATGTGCATTGTGCTCTTGCCCTCTTTGAGCCCTATGAAAGTGTGTGTGTGTGCGTGCATGCATGTGTGCAGTTGTTTTGGAAGGATATGCTGGAAAATAAGAAGGCAAATGGCGTAGGTTACGGCCCTTATCATCATTCAGTTCGACTAGAATGATGAAAGAAGAACTTTGTTTTTAATTAAAGCTGGACCTTTGGGCATGATTACAGCTGTAGTGATTAATCACTTCTCTGGTCCACTGCAGGGGCTGTGCAGGTTTGGCTTACACCTCTCAGGACCAGTGCGCAGCACAGGCTCATTGTGCACAGGTGCTGCTGCCATGGGAATGGACTGTAGGCATGCTTTAAATATTGTTTAGGGAAAGGAACACGTTATTTAATTGATGCCGGCAATTATTTTATAGCGCGTTAACACCATTTTTTAAAAAATGACTCTTATTTTAAAAGTTTGTTTTTCTGTGATCTCACTTTAACAGGGACACTCGCTACTGTACATACTGACTGCTTCTGCTGCTTGCTGATAAAAGAAAAATGTTTCTACAGTTTTGCAAAAAAAAAAAAGAAAAGAAAACTTGCTAACTTTGTTAACTTACTGTTGCTAGGAACGTGTCTGATATACTGTTGTGATCGTGGCTCTAGACTGTGGGTGCCGGTGTTCTGATAATTCATGCTGCCTTGTCAAAAAATGCTACCATAGCACAAATCGACAGCAGAGTGTATTGATTAATGCTACCCTGCCAAAAATGCTCCCTTTAAGTTTATACAGTTTATAGTCAGTTTATAACGTTGATAATGATGAGAAATAGACAAATAATATGCATAATCAGAGAAAAACATTTTATTTAAAATATTTACTTTTAAGCAGTGTATCAGTTCATGCTGCCTTGTCAAAAAATGCTACCTTGAAGCTTACACAGTTTATACAGTCAGTTTATAACACAGATAATGATGAGACATAGGCAATAATATGCTCTACGTCTCGACTGTTTAATTCATCATTGAATCACGATTAGTCACAGAATTGTTTTTAATTGCAATTGTTGCCCAGCATTTATATATATATATATACCTTTCAGCAATTTCAAATAAATCCAAATAACATATCCCCAAACATACACCTCCTTACAAACCATCCTTATAAACTTCCCAGTTGCTTGTTTGTACAGACAGTAAAAAAAAAACAAAAAAACAAAAAAAACAATGGCCTTTTTCCAAGTCTGTCTGTTGTCAACACAGCCTTTTGACCAGGTAAAACATAGTAATAAAGTCAGCTTAGCCGTGGCCTGCTTTTGGCCTTCTATGTATTTTCCATTACAAATAAACCAGCCCGGCCCTGCTCGAGTACAGGTCCCTTTTTTGTTGTGGAAAAACATTTGTTTGCACTATGGCGCAGTTCTTTGAGCCAGTAAATAAGAGCCAAATGATTTATCACTTATTACAAGTGTTCATACAAAAAAAACCAATAGAAAACAAAAAATATTTAATTGATTAATTTGGTTAAAATCCAATTACTGTACTCATGCATTAAAATCTTAAGATTGTACTTAGTACAACCATTGTCTTAATATTCTCAAACTTAAATAATGAGAAAAATATGTAAATCAACTAGATTTAAGATATTAGAGCAGCGCAGAACCATGACAACTCAAAGAATCATTTGAATCCCTGTTATGTATACAACACCTTTTCCCATAAACCACAAAATGTTCCACAAAGTCAGTACCTTGTTTTGTACTCTATAAAAACATTGTGCTAAGAGGTAGACTTGCTCAGCTATTGACATATATGAATTATTCTGGATTTGTCCTTTTTGTTATTTTTTTATATTTATGTCACGCTGGGGCTTGGATTGCCCAAGCAGAAGGCACAAACGCAGGCCTGCATTTCTCTTTCTTCATTTCAAAAAGTAGGGGGAAAATGGCCAAAAACGTGAACACAAGGAGCCTGCACAAAAACCAAACCGTAAGAGTAGTGTGAGGGTGAACAGACCAAGAACTAAAACAAAAACAGGCTTATATACCAAAACATAAAATAGCTGATAACACAAAACATAAAACAGCTGATAAAGATTCGGTCTCATCCCTGGCAGTTGAGCAGCCTCACTGCCAGAGATGAGACCATACCCCTAGTCAACATAAAAGCCCTAATGGCCGCTGACAGGGGGTGTGACAGTACCTCCCCCCAAACTGGGCCAAAAAACAAAAACCAACCAACAAAAGGAGGAGGCGGGGTGGGGGTAGGAGGCAGGAAACATGAGAAAAAGGCCCCTCCGATACCTCCGGGGCCAGGCTCCACTCGAGGGCCCTTCCCAATACTGTCCAGGGCACAACCCCCTCGGGACTCCTCTGACAGCCCTTCCCATACTGTAAAGGGGGCGCCCCCCTCTGTCGTGCCGTCCTCGGGGGTCTCCTCCGAGGTGGATGAAGTTGAAGTTGAAGTTGAGGTTTATTCATCATATGTACAAAGTACAGTGTACAGAGCACAATGAATTGCTTACTTGAATACCCTCCTCGCAGACAGAACATGAGATATAAGAGACATAAGGACATAGAAAACAAGGCAGTGCATCAACAATAATTAATTACAGGACTAAGTTGCATAAGTGCAAAGTGTCAGTGCAGTGTAAAGTGTAGAGTCTTGTGTGCTGCATTATTCCACACAGAATGAAGTGCAGATTTATTGTATAGAAAGAGAACCACAGTTCTGTGTATTGAATAGTCTGATGGTGCTGGGATAAAAACTGTTTCTGAATCATGCTGTGCGTGTGTGAATTGTCCTGAGTCTCCTGCCGGATGGCAGGAAAGTAAAAAGTGGCAGTGCAGGGTGGCTGG